>QPKB01000009.1:13229927-13293419 GCA_003546025.1 Camphora micrantha | reverse complement strand
GTATTTGTGACTGTGACACCCACTCTTCAGAGGATTGCCCAACAATCCCAGCTTTCAAAGAGGTGTTACAGGAACAAGCCAATGCTACTAATGCATATCAGAGGCCGTTCAACAATCAACTTGGTAACTCGTATAACCCCACTTGGAGGAACCATCCAAATTTCAGTTGGAGGAATGGGCCTACTGCTAATCAGGAGTCGGTCCCTCAAAGACCTACACATCAAGGTGGTGACTTTAGGCCCTCAACACAAGGAGCCCAATACACACCACCCCCTCCTCAGTCTCAAAATAGGTCTCTGGAGGATCTGCTGACAAATTTAATTCAAACTCAGAATTCCATCATTCAAAACAATCAACAAACTTTTCTAGACTTTCAAAAAGAGGTGAGAACCTCAATTGGCCAACTCAGCAATGCCCTTCAAAATAGGGAGAAGGGGGCTTTCCCAGCCCAACCATATCCGAACCCTAAGGGACAATATGAAGTGGCCAATGTAGGTCCTTCTACCTCAAAGGAGCAGGTGCAAGCTGTGACCACTTTACGGAGTGGTAAAGAAATTTCAAAAGATGATCCGAAAAAAGGAAAATCACCTGCATCCACGAATCAAAAAGTTTATTTAAATAAAGCTGAATCTAAAGAGGTCTTAGAAAAGGTTGTTGATGACAAAGAGAAGGAACCCAAAATTTCTGAGTACAAGCCTGTGGCCCCATTTCCCCAACGACTGAGATCGCCGAAGCAAATGGTCCCAAATGAGGAGATTCTGGATATCTTCAGAGAAGTCAAGATTAATATCCCGCTTTTGGATGCCATCAAACAGATTCCATCTTACGCTAAGTTCCTCAAAGATTTATGCACAATCAAGCGTAAGATGCATGTTTCTAAGAAAGCTTTCTTAGCTGAGCAAGCAAGCTCGATTCTAAGACAAGATGCTCCCCACAAATATAAAGATCCGGGATGCCCCACAGTATCGTGCATCATTGGAAATTTCCAGATCGAATAGGCGTTACTCGATTTGGGAGCTAGTGTCAATCTACTTCCTTACTCGGTTTATCAACAATTGGGGCTAGGCGAGTTGAAACCCACCCAGGTCACTCTTCAACTCGCTGACAGATCAATAAAGAAACCGATGGGGATGGTGGAAGATGTCTTAGTACAAATAGAGAAGTTCTACTTCCCAGTGGACTTCATAGTTTTGGATACCCAACCTGTGGCAAACGCTAAGACTCAAATTCTGGTAATATTGGGTAGACCCTTCTTAGCCACTTCAAATGCACTTATCAATTGCCGGAACGGGGTAATGAAGCTTTCTTTCGGAAACATGACCATTGAGCTCAATGTTTTCAATGCGTGCAAACAAATGCGGGATGATGGTCCTGATTTTGAAGAGATTGATATAATTGAAACAATTGTTCAAGAATCTCTTGCGGAGTTAGCCGACCCCAATTCCTTGTACCCTTTTGAATCTGATTTGCCAAATTCTCTTGACATTGAAAATGATCCTGTTCGGATGGCCAGTAATGTGTGGAACCTGAAAAATGAGGAGCTAGTACCATCTGGGTCTAAGTCTCTTCCCTCTCAGGTGAGGCCACCCAAACCTGAGTTGAAACCTCTGCCAATTGACCTCAAATATGCATACCTAGGGGTTGATGAAACGTTCCCAGTTGTAATTTCTGCGCACCTAGACAAGGACCAAGAGGTGCAATTAATGGAAATACTTAAGCAGCACAAGGGTGCAATCGCATGGACTGTGGCTGATATTAAAGGCATTGACCCTTACGTGTGTACCCACCATATTTACCTTGAAGAAAATGCAAAACCATCCAGACAAATGCAACGCCGGCTCAACCCCACCATGCAGGAGGTGGTTAGGGCTGAAGTTTTAAAACTTCTGGATGTGGGTATCATCTATCCGATCTCGGATAGTCAGTGGGTCAGCCCTACCCAAGTAGTACCAAAGAAAGCTGGCGTCACTGTAGTCAAGAATGATAAGGATGAACTCATCCCTAGCCGGATACCCTCAGGTTGGAGGGTATGTATTGACTACAGAAAGCTCAATGCGGTCACACGTAAGGACCATTTTCCGCTACCCTTTTTGGACCAAATTTTGGAAAGGGTAGCAGGCCACCCATACTACTGCTTCTTGGATGGGTACTCAGGATACAACCAGATAGAAATCGCCCCTGAGGACCAAGAGAAAACCACATTCACATGTCCCTTCGGAACTTTCGCCTACCGGCGAATGCCCTTTGGACTATGCAATGCTCCCGCTACTTTCCAACGCTGCATGTTGAGCTTATTCAGCGATATGGTGGAGCGTTTCCTTGAGGTCTTCATGGATGATTTCTCCGTTTTCGGTAATTCTTTCAAAGACTGCTTAAGTAATTTGGAAAAGGTCCTTGTTAGATGTGAAGAAAAGAACCTGGTGTTAAATTGGGAGAAATGTCACTTCATGGTTCAAAAAGGAATAGTCCTTGGCCATATTGTTTCATCCAAAGGAATGGAAGTTGACAAGTCGAAAATAAATCTGATCTCCAATCTGCCCGTCCCAAGAACCGTTAAAGATATCAGATCGTTCTTAGGGCATGCAGGCTTTTACAGAAGGTTTATAAAAGATTTCAGCACTATCTCCAGACCACTGTGCAACCTTCTGTTAAAAGATACTCAATTTGAGTGGACTGAGGCCTGCCACGAAGCTTTCACCAAGCTAAAGGGCATGCTGACTTCCGCTCCGATTATGCAACCGCCTGACTGGAGCCTGCCCTTTGAACTTATGTGTGATGCAAGTGATTATGCTGTTGGGGCTGTGTTGGGGCAACGTAAGGAAAAGAAACCTTACGTGATTTATTATGCAAGCCGAACTTTGAATAGCGCACAGATCAATTATTCCACCACAGAGAAAGAATTATTGGCTGTGGTCTTTGCGCTTGACAAATTCCGCTCATACTTGCTAGGATCCAAGATCACCGTGTTCACCGATCATTCGGCACTGAAATATCTTCTTTCTAAAAAGGATGCAAAACCGCGCCTCATTCGTTGGATCCTTCTACTCCAGGAATTTGATATAGAAATCCGTGATAAGAAGGGAGTAGAAAATACAGTTGCAGATCACCTATCACGACTGGTCATTTCCGAATCTTTGGAATCCACACCCATCCAAGACACCTTCCCTGATGAACAATTGTTCGTAGTATCCAAATTACCCTGGTATGCAGACATTGCCAACTATCTTGCAATAGGAACAGTCCCAAAACATTGGAATAAGCAAGATAGGGATAAATTCTTTTCTGAGGTCCGGAATTTTTTCTGGGATGACCCGTATTTGTTTAAGTATTGCCCAGACCAAATCATTAGGAGATGTGTGCCAGATGATGAGCAAAATAGTGTCATCTCCTTTTGTCATTCACAGGCATGTGGGGGCCATCTCTCTTCTAAAAAGACCGCCTTTAAGATTCTGCAATGCGGTTTTTACTGGCCCACCCTTTTTAGAGATGCCCATAAATATTGCAAGTCTTGTGAAAACTGTCAAAAATTGGGTTCCATCTCAAAAAGGAACATGATGCCCCTAAACCCAATTCTGATCATTGAGTTGTTTGATGTATGGGGTATAGATTTTATGGGACCGTTTTCCCAAAGTTTTGGCTATCTCTACATTTTAGTAGCTGTTGATTATGTGTCCAAGTGGATTGAAGCTATCCCATGTCGGAAAAATGATGCTAATGTTGTCAAGAAATTTCTAAAGGAGCACATATTTTCTCGATTCGGGACCCCACGAGCCATCATTAGTGATGGTGGCACCCACTTCTGTAATCGTGTAATCGAAGCATTATTAAAAAAATACGGAATTACACACAAAGTGGCTACCCCTTATCACCCCCAAACTAGTGGGCAAGTTGAGGTCTCAAATCGGGAAATCAAACGTATATTGGAGACCACAAAAAACCCTACTCGGAAGGATTGGTCACTCCGACTATCCGACGCGTTATGGGCTTACCGCACTGCATTCAAAACTCCAATAGGAATGTCTCCATACCGACTGATTTATGGGAAAGCTTGCCACCTTCCGGTGGAATTGGAACATAAAGCATATTGGGCAATAAAACAACTAAACTTTGATATGGAGAAAGCTGGCATTAAGAGAAAATTTCAAATGAATGAATTGGAAGAGATTCGCAACGAGGCTTATCAAAGTTCTCGTATTTACAAAGACAGGACAAAGAATTTCCATGATAAAAACATTTTTAGAAAAGCTTTTCACCCTTCACAAAAAGTCCTTCTTTACAATTCTCGTTTGCATCTCTTTCCTGGGAAACTGAGATCTCGCTGGAGTGGCCCCTTTATTGTTAAGCATGTCTTTTCGCACGGGGCAGTTGAGTTAGAGAATCCTAAGGATGGTTCAGTTTTCAAAGTCAATGGGCAACGTCTAAAACCATTCTTGGAACCATTTGATTCAGAGGACACTATTTTACCTCTGACTAGTCCTGACTATCAGGACTGACGAGCGTTGGATCTGACAGCGTTCAACTCTGTGTACATATATAAATATATCTTGCTGCTTTGTTTTTGTGTCTTTTGCCTCATTTTGGACAGATTCACGGGAGAGCTGCAGTATCCCAGGTGCTTTCTACACTTTACCCTCTGTTACTTTTATATTCCTCATGTTTCGTATTTTCAATGATTCATTTCCACATCGAGGACGATGTTTATGCTAGGTTGGGGGGTAGGGACAAGCACACCTGTCCATCTTTAGACAAAAGTTTTACACTTTTTATTTTAAAAAAAAAAAATTTTTTTTGTTTTTTTTAGGGTTTTTGAAAAAAAAAAAAAAAAAGAGAGGAAAATTTCAGAAGGATTTTTACAAAACGAAGATACCTTGAATTTCAGAATTTTCAATGCTTTGGGCCAAAAAAAAAAAAGAACAAATGGTTCACTATTTTGTTTAAGGAAAGAGTTTTTGGAAAAGTGTTGAAATTTGATCCCTCACCTTTACACAGTCTGTATATGTTTTCAAGGTTTTGAATGTGAAGTCATGATTTCCGTTTTCTTTGACGATTGGATTGAAAATATGACGGAAAACCGACCCTTAGTTTCACAGTCTCCTGGTTCATATGGGTGGTCTGATCAGCCACAAACCATTGAATTTATTCGGGCACATGGAAATGGCTGCCTATTGTTAGGGACCGTTAAAAAAAAAAAAAAAAAAAAAAAAAAAAAAAAAAAAGAAAAAAAAAAAAGAAAAAAAAAGTGTTTAGAATAAAAAGTTATGTGACTAGTTTGGGTTCGTAGCCTTTTTAATCCGAGCCAGTAAGCCCGTAGGGGTATTTACATACCTAATGCCCTAAAGACATCTGTTTTGGGAGTCATTGGCTGAATGCTCGTTACATGGGTTAATTAGAAAGCTTAAGGGACCTGGGCATTGCACAGTCACATGTGTGCGTAAGAAAAAAAGAAAAAAATAATATATATATATATAAAAAAAAAAGAGTGCGGCCTTTGAAAAAACAGTAGTGCGAAAGCCGTCATGGTCGCCTTGAGAGGAAAACTGTTTTTCTTTGCTAAGGTTAGGTGGCCCAGAATTTTAGATAAAAAATCGTTTTCACGGAAATTTTTGGTGGATCATTTGATGCCTATGTTTTTTTTCGTATACACACTTATCACCGTGCACGATCAGTTCAGCATGATTTCGAGAATTTCTGACAAAAAAAATGAGATTTGTGAATCTAATTTAAGATTTGCCTTTGAAAAATTCCAAGAATCAAGAATATCCGGTGTTTGTAAATTTTCATTTGGAAAAGTTCCCATGGTTTTATTAGGTTTCTACTTTACATTGAAAAAAAAAAAAAAAGAATTTTGTGGGTACATTCACTGCAAACCCTCACGAGGCACAACTCGTCCACTAGGGGGAACCTAGGGGTTTAAGGGCTTACTGCATACGCTAAATGCAGTCGAGAGTACCAGCGAAAGTGGTGTTTTTTTTTTTATTTCTATTTTCTGCATTAGTTTGTTTTCGTTAGGATTAGTTTATGTGTTTTATTCCTTATCGCTTATTTTGCTAAGGGACTAGCAAAAAGCTGGTTGGGGGGTGTGATAAGTCCACAAAACTAGGTCATTAGGTCATCATTTCATTAGCATTTGTGGACTTGATTAGGTTTAATTGCATAAAATTGCACTCAATTTCATGATTTCATGCATTTGAGGTTATTTTTGGAAACATGGTCAAAATTGGTCAAAATTCATTGAATTGCATGACTTTTGTGAAATTAAGTTTTTCTCATCACATTTATCACCCCAAAAATTAGGCTTTTGGTTTCATCAATGCATATCTTGCTATTTTTGGCACCATGTGCTATTTTTGGATAGTTTGTCATCTTGGTGCATCATTAGGAATGTAGGGTCCCATGCATGATTCATGTTTATTTTATTACATGTAATTAATTTATTTCTTTCAATTTGTAGGAGAAATCAGCATGGGACCAAATTGATGAAATTTGAGAAGAGAGGTCAAAGGAGAGTCAAATAAGCAAGCAAAGAAAGAGTCCAAGCATGCCTTGGACGTCCAACATGGGCTCCACACACCCCATTGCATGCCAACATAGAAGTTTCCATTTGTGCACAATTATTCCCGGATTTTTCAGGGGTAGCAACTTAAAACGGTCATAACTCTCAAACCGAGTGTCGGATCGGTACAATCTAGCCACCGTTGGAAAGCTCTTTTCGAGTAGATATCCGTGGAGCCCAAGATTGCATGAATCAGAGCTATATTGAGGGAGATACGACCTCGGGAAGTTGTCTGCTACAGTTTTAGGTGGGAATTGCAAGAAATCTCAATATTTGGAAAGTTTCTTCCTTCTACATCATCATGCAAATTTTAGAGATATTCTTGGAATTGTACAAGGAAGGTGTGTGCATCAAGAAATCTAATAAGGCAAGGAGATCTCTAAAATTTAAAAGTCTTTCCAAAGAGGAGAAACCAAGTTGTATTGGAGGTCCACTAGTGGGGTCCACAAGTCTTGGATGTCCCACATATGGGAGCACAAATTTAGGCACACAATCTGAATTTTTTTGGAATCCTTCTCATGTGCAATCTTAAAGACCTTTTGAGGAGCCCAAAGATGGAAAGAATGGGACCACAAGACTTTATCATTAGCAAGAAAAGTTGCCAAGATAGGAGGGTTGCTTAGAGTTCAAGCCAAGATGGAAGAGGAGTCTTACCAAACAAGGAATATGAAAGATTATAAAAAGAGAGCCAACAAGAGGGTTGGACGTCCAATAACTCTTGTGTAGCATCTTGGAGATTTTCTCTCTCCTTTCCATTCCACTCCCATCCACCCTTTCTCTCTCTAAATCCCTTTCTTCTTCTTCTCCATTCTAATTCTTTAGACATAGGTTGAGAGATCATGTTGAGAGAATGAAAAAGAGAGAAGAATATTAATTTTTTTTTGTACTTCAAAGATCAAGGAATAAAGACATTATTTGCATTGATTCTGCGTATTCTCTATGTAAGTGATTTAATTTTCTTTCTTCTAGTTCTTTTATGTGTTTTGATTGGAGACAATATTTCACATGATTAGATCTAGGGATTTGAAAATAAAATAAACAGATTAAAAGTCGAGAGACATCAAATAATCACTTGCATAAATTTTTCCTACTCTGAGAAGAGAGGACTGCATCATCATCGCATTGTCAATACTTGTAGGATTGTCTAGTTTCTAGATCTTTGGTACTACTTTTCCGCTTTTTATTTTTCCACCCTTTTGTTTTATTTTAAAGTTAATATTCTGATTACTTTTTTTATTTACAAATTCTAGACTTAAAAACCCCAACTTGCATCTTTCTATGTTTTGTAGAACTTTCTATTTTTATTAATTGCATAATCTATGGTTGGAAAGTGTTTTTAGATACTTCATATTTAGAAATTGCATTAGGATAGGTTTTTGTTGCTGAAATCACAAGATTATCAACTGATTAGAAAGATTAAATTCGGACTTGGTAGAAGAATAGTGAAAAATTCTGCACAGTTTCAGCAGAATTGACCCAACTGTGTTACAAAAGTACATGATTTAAAAACCAGGTAAACGTTAATGCTTTGGTCCTAAAAATAGCAGATTTAAAGTATGATAATTGGACTTTGAAACCCCAGAGTTTCAGTAAAAAATAACCTCGAGAACCGTGTCAAACAGAGGCTCAAACAGGGGTAGTTGGTAAGCCTGCGTTCAGATTTCAGCAGCAAAACAGTTCAAGTAGGCATCTTTAGGAGTTCATATCGTTTTCGTTTTAAGTCCCTTTTCCATTCTTCTTTTTTTGTTGTGTTCATGAATCATTAGAGAATTGATTCCAGCCATTAGATTTAGGTTCATATCTTCTTAGACGAGTCGTACAGTCCAACGAAATTGGGCCTGTGCAAGAGTTTCCATACTTAGAATTTTTTACAGCATGCATCAGATTTTTAGAAACTTGTATAAAATTGCATTGTTAGCATTTAGGGTATTATAGATCATTCATATTTGCATAAAAAGTGATTTTGGTAAGTAGTATTTAATTTAGGAAATTTTGTTTTGATTTATTTTATATTAAATTGGTTGTTTAATTTGTGTATTCTTTTGCAGATTTTAGTATTATCTAGATTAGGTTTCTTATTTACATTAATGTTTTTATTTTTGAAAAGTTTCTTTCAAAAGGCACTGCTCCCTGTTGATCGACGTGGACTCTTCAGATTATTACTACAATTGCACCCTATACTTGGGGTCCGATCACCAATTGCAAGATCTGGAGTTGGCAAGGATTTCAAAGTATATAGTAGAACCTCCTGACTTTCGTTTTATGGATGGAGCCTTGTACTACCGTGATCGTCTATGTGTGCCTAACATTGAAGAATTAAGGAATGATATCATTACAGAAGCTCACAGTACGAAGTATTCTATACATTTGAGCAGTATGAAGATTTATCAGAACTTGAAGGGCAGATTTTGGTGGAACAACATGAAGAGAGAAATTGCAGCTTTTGTTTCTTGTTGTATGACCTGTCAATTGGTGAAAGCAGAGCATCAGAAACCTCCAGGGTTGTTGCAACCGTTAGAGATCCCGGTTGATACGAAGGAACAAGAGTTGAGGACACGGATCATTCACTGGGTAAAAGTGCTTTTGGAAAACCATGGATCGGAAGAAGCAAGGTGGGAACTACGAGATCAAGTCCAGAAGAAGTATCCTCACCTACTACTTGAGGATAGTGGTGATTTAATTTGGAGGACCAAATGCCTTAAGGGGTGGAGGATGTAAGACCCCGACCCGAGTGACCTCGATTAACACTAATTAAGTCGTGTTTTAGCTCTAAGTGAGATTAGTGGATTTTGGTTAAGTTTGGGTTAGAATAGCTTTTATATAGGTTTGGGAAATTTTGAGAGCCTTCTTGATTTAGTAAGACCTTTTGGGGTTCTTCCAGCAATTTTATGTGTACATGGGGGATCCTTCGAGATTCCATAAATTCATGTTTTAACTTCATTTGACTCATCTCGTTAACCTCTACAATTTTTGTGTTGATCCCGTTCTCGTTCGAGACCCTGAAACCCGACTTTTCTCACTTTGAGGGCAATACAATCTTTTCACACCAAATCTGGACACTATTTTCGATGTCTCCAAAACCCTCGAAATATATATTTTTCGAAAACTAGAATTTATGAAAAACAACTTTCCCTTCTTCGTCGAACGCATCCGAGGCCTCGAGAATCATGTTTTTAGACCAACAAGCTTTTTAAGTTGTGGGACCCACCTTCACATTCTATAAAAGATGAGCTCCTTTTTCACTTTCCCCTTTTTTTCCTTGTTCTTGTTGTTGTGGAAAGATAAGCCCTAACCCTCACCCTAGGGATTCTTCATGCCTCTTCATCTCCCATCCACACCAAACTCTTGCCAATGAAGAAATGGACTCCATCACCTTCTTCCTCACCTTGAAAGCTCTCCATTGACACTATTGGAATAGAAATCCATCACCATTGAGGTTCCCTGTGAGCTAGTCTTGTATAACTTGGTGGTTTTGTGGTTTTGGAGTGTTTGAGAGCTTTTTTTGCTAGCTTGAACCTAAGGCAAGTAGATGAAAAGATGAACTTTGATTGGTTGCATGTTTTACTAGAAAATCTTGATTTCCATTATTTACCCTTGGCGAATTCATATGTGATTTTGCATCTACACTATTGCTATTGTTTCCTTTACTTGTGAAAGGGCATTTTGATGAGTTTTTCTCCCTATTCAAACCCTTGAAATGTATGCATTGTTACTTTGTATATCTTGCTTTTGGATTTACATGGATTCTTGTTTTGATGGGTTTCTCATGATTCAATGAGATGGAATGGTAGATATGTTTTGAGGGATGTTTTTGATGGGAGAATGGATGAGGTTAGTTGGAGGGATGAATGTGGTTTGGAGGTGGTTATAATCCTCTTTTACGTGTGGAAATGGAGGCTCAAAAGAGATCCACAAGAGAAGAATAGGGAACAACCCGAAATGCACTCTAAGGCAGTGCTGTGATAGTTCGCTCAAATGAACCCCAGACAAAAGCCAGTTGGCTTGAGCCAACCTACTCGTCGCTCGAGCCAACCAACCAGAGCCCAGTTCGGTTCGCTCAAGCGAACCCCTTCCAGAAAGCCCATGGCTCGAGCGAACTTCGGGTCCGCTCGAGCCATGTGTATTGCGGACCTGTGGTTGTTTTAAAAGCATGGGACTGATGTGTAAATGCTTGGGAGAGGCCTGTTGAGGGTCTAAATGAGATGGTGAGACTGAGGGAGTGATGTATGGAGCCTGTTGAGAGAGATACCACATCCCGAAGATTATTTCAAGATTGTGGGACTCGTCAACCTGTATAAAGGAATTGAAATGCCTCCAAAGTTTATAGGGTACCAAGCCAATGGCAACAATGGCATACGGGACCCCTATACACTTTGATTCTAGCCTTGAACCCTCAATGTATGGTCCCGAATATTTGGAAATCCATTGATAGTTCATGTTACCCGAACTTTTATATGTATTTTTTCGATATACGTAATACATGACTAATCATGCCCCGAAAATACTGAAATTGTATTTTAGCATTTTGTTAGCTCCGTTTATGCATGACCCAATACAAAGAGATGTTTTGTGACTATGAGCACCCCGTTCAGCCCGTATATGAGTTTTTCATCATATAGACAATTGTACATGTTTCGTTTTCTTGAATGTGACCTATGAGTCGGCACAACTAAACTTGGACGACCTTGTCGGTCTGATCCACCGACTTGGAGATCCCCCTCCTATCCCACCAGCTACAACCTGGATCTAGTCCCGTCACGTTACCCGGTTCGCTACTGTGGTCCTGTATAGCTATATGTATTCATATATGATTGTTGACTCTCCTCACCTTGTGTGTTTGAGATCAATGCCCTGATTTGCTCTAATCACTTTAGTGATAGAGGATTTGGCTTTGTGTAGTTACCATCTTGCTAGTTTCTTGTTCATCGTTACCCTTTTTCTTGTCTTACATTGCTCATTGTTTTCCGTTAAATTATGCATCCTTTTCATGATATTTATTATTGAAGTAGGTTTCGATGTTTTCCAAAGTAACTTGTATTTTACTTTGGTGTTTATATCTTTTCACCCACCTGCCAAACCGTTGTATCTGACCCATTCTTTGGTACTCAGGTCCAGACCCCGTTGCCTTAGAGGACGAGCATGAGTAGGCGGCCGGCGGGCCGCAATGTAAGACCCTGACTCGAGAGACCGTAATTAGTGTAAATTAATTCTTGTTTTAGCTCTAAGTGTGTTTAGCTGATTTTGGTTATGTTTTTGGGTTAGAATAACTTTCAAAATAGCTTAGGGGAATTTTGAGAGCCTTCTTGATTTGTGGGACCCTTTAGGGGTTCCTTTAACGACTTTGCGTGAGCTTGGGGGATTGTTCGAAATTCCATAAATTTGTGTGTTAATCTCGTTTGACTCTTCTGGTTGTTCCCTATAACTTTCATGTTGACCCGTCCCCATTCGAGATCCCCAAACCCGACTTTTCTCAATTTGAGGGCAAAATGGTCTTTTACCCCAAAATCTGGACACAATTTTCAATGTCACCAAAACCCACGAAACATATACTTTTTGAAAACTAAAAATTTTGACGAACAACTTTCTCTTCTTCGCCGAGCTCGTCCGAGGTCTCGAAAGTCATGTTTTTAGCCCATTAATCTTGTTAAGTTATGGGTCCCACCTCCTTGTTCTATATATAGTAAACCCTCCTTCTCATTTCCCTTTCCTTGCCCATTTCATTGAAGAAGAAGAAGCTACAACTAACCTAGGGTTTTCTCCCTTTCTTCTTGCTCTCTTCCTCCTCAATCCACACCTATCTCTTGCCAAAAAGGAAAATGGACACCATCTTCTTCATCCTCACCTTGAGAGCTTCGATTTGGTACTCCTTGTAAAGAAATCCATCACCATTAGAGCTTCCCTTGAGCTCTCCATGCCCATTGAAGATTCTACAAGTAAGCCATTACTTTCATCCTTTAAATATGCACTCTCTTGGCTTCTGAGAAGACCTATCTTCTTTGTTAGAAACTCTCACTTCCTCTTGCTTGGTTTTTGATATTCTAGGGTTTCTTTTGGTTGTTTTTGGGGGTTTTTTGGTGTAGATTGGTGTTGTGGCTTGGAGAGTGTGATTAGAGACTTATTTTGCTTAGCTTGGACCTAAGGTAAGTGGATGAATGGATATTCTAGTGTTTTCATGTTTTTAAATGAATGTGGTTTTCCATTTCATGCTTTTAGTAATTTAATATATATGCTACTTTCTATGATTTCCATCTATTTCAATATGTATATGGATAAGCCTCATTCCTCTTATTTAACTTCTTGGAAAATATATGCACTTGGTTTTGTTGGAATTTTTTCTATTGGGTTTCTTTGATGAATAAGGAAGAATGAGAAGAATGTGAAGTACTTTTTTGGGTGTTTCAATGGGGGAATAAGTGTGTTTTTAAAAGGAGCAATATGTCCTCATTTATGTACAAAGAGGAGGCTTAGAAATGTATGCAAAAAGGGAAGAAAGGAAAGAGCCGAACTGCTCATCAGAAGCTGCATTCTGTGACAGTTCGCTCAAGCGAACCCCATCCAGAACGAGGTTAGCTTGAGCAAACTGAAACTTCGCTCCAGCCAGCCTGAACTGGACAGGTCCGCTCGAGCGAACCCAACTTTGCTCGAGCGAACCCTACCAGAGATCACTTCGCTTGAGCGAACTTCAGGATCAGCTCGAGCGATGTGTACTGCTCACTTGGGGCTATATGAGGAGTAGGAATGTAGTGTTTAAATGATTGGAAAATGTTTGTTTGGAGCCCCAATGCAATGAAAGACCTCAGAAGCGTGGTATGGAGCCCGGTTGAGAGAGAAACCACATTACAAAGATTCATTAAGGACTTCTAAATTCGTCAATGTGTATAGGGACCAGGAATGTCCTTAATTCTCAAAGAGTACCAAATGTGCATCAAATACGACTTATGGGACCCTATTCACACTGATTTAAATCCTGGACTCTCAACGCTTGACCTGAAATTTAGAGAAAATCCATCGTACTTGTTTTTACCTGAATTTTTACTCATGGATTTCAAACTCCATGCTATATGATTAGTCATGCACCGAAATATATCGAAATCATGTTTTTAGCATCTTGCTAGCCCATTTATGCCTAACCTAATATAAATGTGTTATTGTGCCTATGAGCATCCCGTCCCGTTTATATATGAACTTGTCTTGATTTCTTGCATATGACCTATGAGTCGGCACCACTAAGCTTGGACGGCCTTGTCGGTTTGATCCACCGACTTGGAGGTCCCCTTCTTGTCCTGCCAGCTGCAGCCTGGTTCTTGTCCTATTCCGATACCCGGTTCACTACTACGGTCCCGTCCATCTATATATGTATCCACGATTATCGCTAACTCTCCTCACCTTGTGTGACTGAGGTCAACGCCTCAATATTAATCTCATCACTTTAGTGAGAGGATTTAGCTTTGTATGGTTGTCATCTTGCTAGTTCTTGATTCTTTGGTACCTTTACATATATATTATATTGCAAATGTCTTTCTTAATAAATGATGTATTTACTTTCATGAAATTCATTATTTATACAGGTTTCAATATTTTCCCAAGGTATCATTGTTTTAAATTTATTGTTATGTCTTTCACCTACCTGCCAGACCGTCATGTCTGACCCATTCTTTGGTACTCAAGTCCAGACCCCGTTGCCCTTGAGGAGGAGACAAAGGAGGGGGTCTGTGAACTTAAACGCGTAGTTGAATGGCAAGCTAACGATGTCATGTAGACATCCGTTCATGCTTTGAGATGCGATACATTTTGGGAGTTGTGTCTAACATATTCTTTTGGGGAAACTATATTGGTTGTACAGGCCTTTATTTTTGGAAAATGTTAATTAATTGATCTTTTGTTTAAACTCTAATGTTATATTTTGGAAAGTGCTAATGATCATTGCTCACTTTGACATCAAGTTGTTTATATGAATTTCCATTCTTATTATTATGGAATGAACTGTCATGTACTCAATTTGCTACACACTTCCACCTCTCGAATATGTTTGTGACTTGTATGTGAGATGACTTCATCATCATCATCACCAATAACGTGTCCTAATCCCGAATTATGCCCTTGACCCGGTCCTAGGTCGCAAATCGCAACGTTTAGGGGAATGGCAAGTTGACGATGTCGTGTAGGCATTCGGTCAAGTCTTGAGATACGACACCTTTTGGGGATTGTGATTAACTATATTTTTGGGAATTCTTTTGGATGTACTATCCTTTGCTGGCCTTTATTTTTGGGGAGTGATAATTCAACTGATCTTTTGTATAAACATTTAACTTTACTTTTAGGAAAATGCTAATATGATCATTGCTCACTTTGACATCATGTTGTATCCATTTATGAAATTAGTCTTGTTCCATGGAATGGATGATTGTTAAACTTGATTTGCTACACGCTTCCGCATCCCGAATGATATTGACTTGTATGTGAAATCTTCACCGCGGAACCTTGTGGGAAGTTACGTGCATGAATGAAACGTTCTTCCTAGATCCGTGTACGTGTTAGCCAAATCAACTTATGCTTTAATTCACTTGGCACCTTTTCTTCATCATTTTATGCATCCCGATTCCGGATTAGGTAGGTAACCCGGTCCGGGGTCCTGACAGTAGGAGTGCTTAAGAGTGAAGAGGAATGATTTGTCCCCCTCTAAGGACGCCCAAAGGCTCTATTTTATAGAGTGGGAGGGCAGTTGCAACGGTTCCAGGGAGTTACAATTTGAAAATGGACCCAAAAGCTTACTCATGTGTTGTGTTCGAACAAACAACATTTTATCAGACATGAAGTCCATGTCCATCTGATTCATGTCCAAGCAGACATGCATGGGATCCTATTTCAAGGGGAAATAGGCACAAATGATGTTCAAATGCTCTGAAACTTTGTGGGATTCATTTTGGGATGATTTTCATACTTTGAGGAAGATTTCATTGTTGTTTGAGCTCTAGAAATGGTCTTTGGACTTCATGTCTGAACACCCTTTTTCCTTACACTTTGATATCAAATGATCTCCAATGAACTTGAAATTGTGGGAAACCTTCTAGGGACTTGTGATAGATCATGATGGAAGATTTTACCTTAGTTTGAATTCTAGAAATGGGTCAAAGTGGGTCCTAGTGGTTCATGTCTGAAAGTCAATCAAACATGGAGGGTCAATAAATGAGAAATGGGTCCAAATAACCGCAATTGCCCTCCAATATTAAGGAAATCCCCTTAAAGTCCACCCTTAATCTTTGGAATATATTTTGTCTTGATGGAGTCCCTGAAAGTTGTTTTGAGTGGGGTTCAGCCTTCTATGTCTGTACAGATTTGACTTGACTTGACTCCACCTATTCTTGTTTGGATCTGAACCAAATGGTCATAATTTGTTTTTGAACTCATGTATTTGACCTTTCAAATTTGTTTCTAATTTGAAATGCTTGGCTACCATGGCCTTTCAAAATTGGACTATCCTTGCTTGTTGCAAATCTTCATACTTGGACCCCACTTCTCTAAAACTTCAAAAATCTGAAAATCATAATTTTTACAATCTTTTGAATTAGAGATGGCCCCCACTAGGGTTGTGCATTACTTGGAACCAGCCATACATGGACGTCCATGCATGTTTGTGAACTTTGCAAAAAAAAATCTTCTTTACTTTCTTTTCCCTCTTTCCTTCTTTAATTAGCTCTTTTCTCTTCAAGACTTTTATCTTTGTTTCTCTTCATGCCTAAATTTGAAATGTAAACTCTTGAAAAACATCTCTAATGAAGTACTTCCAAATTCTGAATTTTGATGACACAAAGATTTATAGTGGTTCGACCTCAATGCCTACATCCACTATTGGCTTGTGATCGTACACCTCACCAGATTTTCACTATGTATTTTTTTCAATAGGCTAAGCAATAACCTTTGCATTATGCTTTCCAAGGCTAAGCAATAACATCTTGGGTTTTATGGTTCCCCCCTAACCATACAGATATGCTTTTCTAAGGCTAAGCAATAACCTATAACCCTAAGGTTTTCCATCTAAGCTGTGTCTAAAATACACTTGAATAGATGCAATTTTAAGCACAATAAAATGCCTCTAAATAAGCGAATATGAAAATGAAAATCTAACTCACACATACACTATATGAATGCAAAGATGAATACTACTCAATGTGTATGCATGATGTCCTCAATCAATTTCAAAATGAAAGCTCATAAATGGATGCCAAAAGGCTTTTAAAAGTTTAAATCATAAAAGATGCTTGATTGAGGTTCAAATGCTAATCACATGTTAAATAGACAACTTGTAAAAGATATACCTATCTAGTTCTACCAAGTTGTGAAATTTCTAAAACCAAAACATGTGATGCATAAGGACTTCAATCAATTTAAAAATGAAGCTCAATGAATGTTGATCGACACTAAACTGTGCAACACTTAACCGCAAGACTACGGTGTCGTCAAGTAGTAAAGGACTAAAGAGTCCGAATTACCGATCCCACGGAGAGAGGATGGAACAAGCAATGGATCCAATTTAAGTAAAATTGAACTAAGTTATAGCTAATATAGACAAATGGAGTGAAAAATTAAAATTAATAAACTATGCAATGTAAAAAACTAATTAACAATGTAAAATATGAAATTAATAAGATCTAAGTTAATCTAACAAGCTACACTAAACTATTGGATGAATAGTGGTGGAAATTGAAGATTAAAGGTGAAAATGTGTGAAATGTGTAGGATTTTAAAACAAGTGATGTGAAATATATATATCTAACAATCTAGAAGTGAAAATAAGAAATCAAACAAGGATTCAAATTAACAACAATAAAAACAAGAGATTAGACAATCCAAAATCTACTAAGTATGTAATTAATTTAAACAATGCATATTCTAATTCAACTCCCAAATTACAATCCAATTAGCAATCTCTTGCCTAATTGGATTGGATGATATGGCAATGAAGATTAAAGTAAAGAAAATAAAAGGCCAAGATCTTAGATCATCATTTAGCTACCGTAATAATAAATCATCAAAATCAAGTTACAAAAGATCAAAGATAAGGGCTCTAGAGCATGCTATGTGAGAAAACTTAATCCAACTACAAAGCATCAATTGACATTATCCAAGCATCAAGTATAGATATAGAGCATGAGAAATGAGAGAGATTAGCACAATTAGATCTAAAATCTATTAATCAATCAAGGCACAAGTAAAAAATTTAAACTAAAACATGGATGAAATTGAACTAATCACATTACTTAGCTTCAAAATGAGAAGCTAATCCAAGAGCTTTAGCTACTAAACATCAAGAAAGAGCTCTAAATCTTCATTAATGATCTTCAATTACACACTCTCTTTAGATTAGTTACAATAAGCTCCTAATTACAATTAGAAGTATAGAGAATGTAAGATAAAATTGCTAAAAGACTAACTTGCCAAAAAAAAAACTTTTTTCTCTCCACAAATACATTCCAATTTATAGAAACATTGAGGACATTTGATTGGCTCATTTCCTTTCACTTGAAGGCTTTTGATTGGATCATTTACTTTCACATGGGTTGCTTCAATTTGATTGGTTGTAACAAAGTTTCCTTTCCAAAAAGCTAAATCCTTCAATTTTGAGGCTTTTGATTAGCTCATATCCTTTCACATGGTCAAAAAAATAAATATTACAATTGCTAGGGTTTGAACCTATAACCTATTTAATACCAACCCAAGCTCTAACCAATACACCAACCAATCCTTTGTGTTAGAAAATGACTTCTTTTATACTTAAAACCTTCTCCTCTTATTTTGGAATTCTTTAACTCTTCCTAAGATTTCTTAACCAAGATTTCTTCATGTAACTTCTTTATTGAAATTTCTTCTTGATGCCTTGGGACACTGGCCGGAAAGTTGAGGTAGTCGCGACGTCCACCTACACAAGAGAAATTACATAAAAATGTGCTATAAATAATCAGATTTATGCATGATAATCCAATAATTCGTTAATATGATAGAAGGATAAAATCTCCATGTAAAGTAAATGATATGCATATGAGATGCTGATAAAATTCGAACTAATGATGGGTAAAATATGCAATATTAAACACTCATCATACCCCCAAACCTACATTTTGCTAGTCCCGACCAAAAACTGTAAGGAAAGACTAAAGTATATGCAAGAAAACATGGTAAAATTCCTAACTCACTTTTTGCAGAATTCGTGTGATGGACCCGGCTCTTGTTTCCACACTCACTTCCGCCCGTCCCGGGGCTACCAAGAGGCCGTCAGAGTGGAAAGGAGCGGGCATCAACATTTTGTACGAGTTTGCCAGATTTTCTATTCTACTTGAAATTTAGAAATGGTGATCCGAAGATTCACCTTCACAAGTAGAAAAGGAAATCAATCTTTTTTCTAATTTTCCATTGCACATATATTTAAGAAAACAGACAAGATTTTTGAATGCCGTAGGAGACAAATTTTCTTTGTATGCCGTGAAAAGCAGTTTTTTTGCCGTGAAAGGCGATTTATAAATCTCATCAAAAATGGAAGACAAGAATTGTGATTTTTTTGTCTTTTTAGAAAAAATACAAAATACTATAAAAAATTAAGAAAATGAATTTTGACTTCTCAGGAGATTGCGGGACTCGTTCAGATCGACGGTGGCAAGTCATGTATGGACTTCGCCATCGTCCTTCAAATGAGAACGTATGATACTTTGATTCTTCTGCCTTGGCTTGGATTTCAGATTTTTAGAGGATAAAGACCAAGGAGAGGTCCTATATCCACATGGGCTGAAAAGCCGCGTTTAGGCCATGTTTGAGAGAAGAAGAGAGGGCCTTGCCTTGGGGGGTGGCCTCCCAAGAGACTTCAATCACCTTGTGGTGTTTGTTGTAGCAGAGCTTCTTTGCGCAGTTTCTGGGCATTGGAGATTTTTCCAGGGATTTTCCTTCTTGGATTCTAGATTTTTTTTTGGCTTTTTTTCTTCTTGGAATGACCCATTTTTATAGGCTTTTGGTAGCCATGGGGTGGGTTTATGAGCATTGATGGTATTGATGCTCCTTGACGGGAGAATTGATGGCATTGATGCTCCATGATGGGAGGAGTTACAAGTTTTAATTCATTTATTTTGTAACTCCTTTTTCTTGGCATTTGATTGGCCGATGGAGAATGATGGGCATTTAATCGCCTTTAATCTCCATGACAAAAGGAGTTTCATGGTTTTAATGCCATGATTGCTTTGATTTGTAATTCTTCTTTCCTTGCTTCTGATTGGGCCATCCAAAATAATGGGTTAATGACCACATTAAGTTGTCATAAATAGGTCAATTAACAGCATTAAGTGGTCGCCAGCGCATTTGAAGAGTCACGGGCCATACCGCATCTTTTGAAATTCTTCTTGCTATGATCGCCGACGGATCTACATTTTGTTTGATGTCGGATGGCGACGTACCTTCAAACACTGATTGATACCGGTGGGCCGATAACATCTGTCATGTCGATTTCTCAATCGATCGGGCAGAAAGCGCACTTTCTTGGTTGGCCGATTGGAGATTTTGAAGCGATTAATGATGACATGATGCTCTTAACGACGGATCTGTAATGTTGATGAAGATCAACGGATTGTAAGTCTCAAAAGTCAGAATCTTTGAAAACCACAGGGGTTGGAAATCTCAAAATACGAAAAGGGTCGAAAAAAATGGTCATCCGGCAAAAATTCGGCGACCTGATTTCGAGGGTCGCCGACGACCATGCACCCAGGGTCACTGACGACCATGGAGCAAGGTCGTCGGTGACCATGGGGGATTTTTCCCCTTTGGTAGCCGTCTTTCGGCCGTTTCTCCGATTTTTTCATTCTTTTTTTCTTTGATATTTTTTCTGACATTTTTGTACATGTTTTGGCCCGATTTCCCTGCAGAAAACTTTGAAGAGAAGCCTTGCATATCGGAGAGCAAAGTTTCCAATTTTCCAGGAAAGCAGCAGACTTTGTCGCACAGAGCTGTCGATTTGCTGTCAGATGCCAAACTAGGTCCAATGATGTCGGAATGACCTGAAATTTGAGGTGGAGCCTCCTGAACAGTAGACAAGACCAACCATAGGCTTTTGTTTGAGTTTTGGAGCCGTGTGGGGTCCCGTCGCCAGTGGATTTGATTTTGTTGCAAGGGAGATGTCGCGCTTTGATGTGTGACCAACCGATGTCTGATTGACCTGAAATTTGATGGGGAGCCTATTGAAGTCATTTTGAGACGATCAATTAGCTCCGATTTAGATGTCATGGTCCCGGGAAGCTTCGCCGCCAGGGGGCTGATTTTGTTTCCGAGCATCAAAATCGGGTCAAACGTCGTCGGAATGACCTCAAATTTGACGTGCAGCCCTTTGGAAGCATGTTGAAGCCACCCATATGCTCTGTTTGATGAGTTAGGAATAAATTACAATGAAGACCATAAACTCCCCAATTACCACAAGTAGGCCCCTCTATCAATATCCATGGATTAATTGAACTAAAATTGTCCCAGCAATTTAAATCAACATCTTATTATCCTTGAGATCCAATTAATCACAGTGATCATCAGTACCATCCAATTAATTTTTAATCGAGATGGGTGCGCACTTACTAATAACAAATCCATTGATTGGCACAAGGGGATAATTAAGATAAATTCCATCTTGACCATAGAATGTTCCCACAGTCCTACTACTACCTACCCAAGACACCGAGGTGTTGACCTACAGTTGGCCGCACTCATTGGCGACTCAAAGCAAATGAATAGATAGAAACTTAAGTTCATCAATGTCTCAGGATTGAGAGTCTATTGCTAGAGAATTATGAGAGCAAATCTTAAACTCGAGACAGTATTCCATAAGGTGCTTCTCATGGTCCTTCAATACATCCAATGTACCAACACCATGATCCAAAATCTTACATTCTGATGATCGAGACAAATCACACTATCTCATAGTGATCAAAGTGATGCAACCTTATCAGATGAGATGCTTAGTCTCATCACTGGTTGTGAAAATATTTAAATATAAGATTTCTGACACATGTTTCCCGTATATGGATCTCATCCATACACATATATCAAATCTAATTTACTAATGGAACCCAGTTCATCTCATGAACCATTATGTCGTATATATTGATCATGTGCATTAAGTAATAAAACACAATTCATCTCATGGAAGGAAAGCATGATATTATTGATAAATAAAGAAATTAATCAATTTATTACATCATCTGATGGATTGAGTCTACACAATCTAACAAGAATTTCTTCTTTATATAACCAAAATGTCACAAATCATTTTCATAATACAACACTGTTTTTAAACTAAAAAATAACGACATTTTTTTCTTGTTTCCGTTGTATCTCTTCCAATTATGTACACCCATCTACTTTTTGCTTCATCTTCAACTCCTCCACTTGAAGACGCAATGACTAGGTTGCTTGAGATATCATGCATACAAATGACTGCATAAGCAGACAAACAAATGATGAGAAATCTAGTCTAATTCTTAAACAGTGTGTGGTTTGAAGTATAAGCAATGTGCGCCCAACATGAGCTAAATATGACGGTAAGCTGTCATCAACATTATAATGATGGTATATGAACACCCACTACTAATACTAACAACAACAGCTACATTTCAAACCAGAAAAACCAACTCCAATCAATCCATTTATTCAACACTTAACCACTGCAAAAAAACTTAAGAAGCATAGAGAGATAAAAGAATATTATGGGAACAAAACTTCATTATGAAATGGCAGAGAGGTGAATCGGAACTTTTATCACTGTGAACACCATCCCAACTTTTGAATCAGTGTTATGGGAGCATATTTTTTTTGACTAATATGGGCATCATGCAACATTGTTTTTTGAGTTTGTACCACCGTGTAGTTGTCACCACTTAACCACTGCAACAGTTTGTCAAAGTTCTTTAAATGGTAGTTATCCAACACATGTAAAACAGACAGATTTTGTCAAAGCTCACCTATCACTCACTTATATTACCTTCATCAAACAACCCACTGCTCAAATAACATTATGAGCACATGCAACTTCTCATCCACCAACCATATGTGAATAAACAGATTGTTAACCAACACCGACCATCACTGCCTATAACTTCTCATCCACCAACCATTCAAACACAGCCCAATGCCCACTCTCCTCCATCTCTATACTACGTCAAAACACCCGAAAAACTTGTCATAGACTGTAATTTTTTTTTTTAAAAGGACAGTTGTAGTGGTGGTCTTTTGTATCTCAATTTGGAGTGTAGCTTTTGGAAAACAACAGTCTTCGTATGTGGTTTCATTTTGAAAAAACGACAGCCTGGTTCTGTGGAAAATTTAGTTTCTAATACGACATTTATAGTCGATATGTAGTTTTTTTTTTAAACACACCTGCCCCTATTTGAGATATAAAAAAAAAAAAAAAAAAATGATAGTCAACGGCTATGGTTTTTTTTATTTTTCCTGAAAAAAAAATATTTCAAAGATTAAACCTATTTAATATCAATGACAATCCATTTAAACAACTCAAACAACCATATCCATCAACCATCTAAAACTCAAATATCCACATATTAGCCATCCATACAAAACCCAAATAACCATATAATTTCATTCATCAAAAGCACATGCGTCCATATAATATCCAAGTATCAACTAAAACCATGTCATAAAAATCCATCATCCAACATTACCTCAAACTTACACCCTCAAAACATTTACTTAAAAGTAAGAATAGAAAACTAATAAAGTATGGTCCTAATTATAGGCCAATGAAATCAACCACATCTCCTAGTATGACATCTCCTAACTTGCGTTCCCCGTCGAACAAGTCAACACTCCCATCAACAGTCTCATCCAACACAATCCTGTAGAAACTTGCTTTCGGTAACTCCATACTCTTTAGTCTTCCATAAGCAATTATGTTGTTCTTTGTCATCCGCTGCAACTCTTTCCTACAAAAATAATTTAAAAAAAAAAAGAAGAAGAAGAAGAGAAATACATTAACTCACATGTGAATCAGAATTGGGGTTCGTATAGTACAAAAATTTCCATTCCTCAATGCGACTAGTATTTGAAATATTAATTAAAGAACAGAAAAAGAACTGATCTGCCAAATAAGATGCAACAATATTCATCTAACAAGCTTAGGGAATCTGATTCAAAGCTAACAATGTTAAGTAAACCCAACCTATTAAAAATCAAATAATCTGATTGCATGGCTAATATTGTTTAGATCCAAGTATCATTAGTAAGTAGAAAGGTTGCTGCAACCACACTAGTTGAATTATCAATACCAACCGACATAGCAATGACAAACTGATAATAACAGTAAGTGACTTGGATAACAACAAAACAACACAATAAACACCACAATGCCCCAACATTTGAAGTTCCATATTTTATCAGTGAAGCTCTAAATATTTAAACTTGTGAGAATTGTCAGTTTTGGCCTTTAAACAAATCTCAGCAAGCTTTTAGTTGAAGCTCTATGAATCTTGCTAGGGAACACCATTTGGACAATTTATATATCTACTACCTGACAGAAATCCACAAAACAATCAGTTCCTTGATTTGAATGAGTCAATAGATAGAAATTCCAGAACAATGTGACAGTATGAACATGAATAAAAGCAAGGGAATGTTGCCCCAGTGAAATCCATTAATGTCATTTGACATGTGGCATAGAGCAACAAAGAGAAGATTGAAACAAATGAAGCCACCTTTCTCCATTTGCAAGTAGTACAAAACCACATATATTTTCATGGTGTTTTTTATTATTATTATTATTTTATTTTTATTTTTTATTTTTTATTTTTATTTTTTTTTTGAAGAAACATACGGGTTAATAACAAAGATCAGCAGCTAATTAGATTATAGAGTTCAGAAGAGGACTAACTCAACCAGGGAACCCATGAAGTTGAATCAACCCAACTGTGTAGGCAGCCCTTACATATAGAAAGCACAAGTATATGGCCAACAACCCTCCATCAGATTATAGATTTCAGAAGATCATAAAGGGCCCAGAGTAAGCCACCAACCCAAAACCCCAATGTCTGATAAAAAGAAGCGTCTACAGGAACCACATAAGAAGATGGGTACACATGCCATGATGATATTCAAGCGAAGGGAATAGGAGGAATCTTTTTGGCGGGGTAAACTGATCTGTAATCACAAAGGTTCTACAGAAAACATTGGTCAGTCCTACAGGTCCACCTTGGCCCCCCGTGATCAATATTAACCCTTCACAGTTCACACTCAATGAGTTTTCTCTCACCAAAATCTGACACATTAAAGATTTGTGTAGCCCTGAGTTGGTCATGGAAAAACACACCAACAAATTTTCAGTTTTAGCCTTCGAGTTTTTTTTTTTTTTTTTTTTTAAGTGATCAAATTGATGTTCCCAGTTTTTTCCAATGGGCCCTTTATTCTCATTTGTCTAGTGTATTCAAGTTGTCCTGATAACACGCATACACATTGAAATTTCATCAAAAACAGATCCCATCCATCTATCATTGAATTAAAAAAAATGTAGTAATAAAAAGACTACAACCACAGTGAACAAAGAAAATTAATAACTCATTATAAGGTTTTGCATTTCAGAAGAAAAATCTACTTCTCACCTGGTATTCGCATCTAGCAGAACCATTCTTTGGGGTCTCAACTCCAGGATTTTCCTGCCTCTGAAAAAGAAGGAAGCAAACATCCTCATTACAAAATAAATTCAATGGGAAAAATTTTAAAATAAAAGCAGAGTCAAATTTTTTATTCATGTACTAAACCCCAAAAAAGTTTAGTTTCATGTCTTAAATACTTATAGATTTTGAAATAATAAAGATTTCTATTATATACTCTGAATCATTAAACATTCGCTCATGTGAGTATTGTGCTCCCAAACAGACATGATAATGTAATTCTCATATGTAAATTTTACTTACATGAATTTCATCTACATATCTCATGTATAAAAGACAAACTAAAAGAAAAAGGTTAAAAGGTAATTTTCATTGTTGCACTTGCAACATGCTTAGGGAATTCTCTCTGTCCTATCCTCAAAAGATTTGGAATCCTAACCAACCAGTAGGGACTTACGGTAATCAATTCTAACTTAGAAAATTCTGTAAGACTATCAACATGATGCTTTCATGTGTGAAAGGAGGCAAAACATGTGATAGAGAAAGTTATGAGGTAATGTGGACCTTGACTTTTACAACCACAGAACACTTTCCATTGCCAATTTGAAGTGCAACAAAGTGTTCTAGACTTTCCACCCAGTCATCTTTTCTTGTCTCTTGGAGCTAAAGCAGATACTCCCACTTCACCAGATGAGTGTGAAAGAAGAAATAGAAACGTAGTAAAAACCTACACATTCAGATGAGTGTGAAACAAGCATTTGAAAGTCAATTTCAACTGATAGAATCATAGAACTCTTAATCTCATCTCTATTCTTCCAAACCTTTTTATTGACAAACTCACTCACAATGATGTAAAGACTCTTACCTTTACCAATCAATTACTTTCCCCTTCTCTACCCAGATAAAGCCAAGTTGGTAGGTCTAATCAGCAACACACATTCACAACTATAGTTATAAAAAAGAAAAAGAAAGCTAATACCTGAGATGTTTGTCCAAGCAGGGAGGAGACAAAGGATTGCAGAGACAAAAGGCAAAAAAAAAAAAGATTGCAAACCTGAAGAGGAGAAAAATAAAATTAATAAAAATAGATAAAAGGTTGCATCTTGTAATACCAAAATCAACTAATATAAGTTATATATCAAGAGTACAGCCCAATCCATCCTGACATGGGACATTCCTGGATGTTACAGCCCATGAAGAGCTCTAGTCATTAATGTATAAATCATGACTGGAATTTTCCATGATGGAAGGTGTGTGAAAAGTATTACATGTTTTCTTCAAATGATACAATTTATCAATGGTGTGTGGAAAGTATTATATAGAGGTGACAGGAATTGCTGAAAACTATCCCCTGTTTTATATAATACTGAGTTGTGCTCAATGGGAGGGATACATTCTAATGGATTGAGCTCATTTTCATTACAAGTTGATTTTAAGAACTTATCTTGGAGTAAGTATTACTCAGACCTGAACGTGGGCCTGGTGATATTTAAAAATTAAGACAACTGTCCCAGTCAACTACCTTAGTTGTCAAGTTGACTCTATTCCCTAGCTTGCATATGAATCGCCAATCCATTGGTTATTTTAGCATCATCAGCGAGCTTGTGTGGGCCCATGAAATGAATGTCTGCTATAATTAAGCCAAAGCCAAGGCTTGGAGTAAAATCAAGGAAAGTTCTAACCCTCATATTACAATGCTCCAAGGGAGTCTGGCTCCATTTGCCACGACCGAGCAGACCATCACAGTAGGTCAAAGCTTCAACTCATCACACCCAATGTAAACTCAATTCAGTTGGATTTACACATTTTTGTTTCGGATCATGAGAAAATTCAAGGAGAAAGTGCGTGCAGTGCATAGCTGAGTAATAATTTAAACATTCTAGATACAAAGAGGTATGATTATGAATGATGATAACCTTTCAGCAGTATGCAATATTCTGTGATCATGCTTGTGAAAAATGCAATGTTATAGGTAAATATAGTTAGTTGCACGTGTGCCATTCAAGCATTTGTATGAAGCCCTGGAGCTGGACTAGCCTAAATTAATGTGAGTTTTTATGTCAATGAACTTGGACCCAATTCATACCTGATTTTTCTCGATTGATTTTTTATTTCTTTTTCTTTTTTTTTTTTCTCTCTTTTTTTTTTTTTTTTTTTTTTTTTGTGCTGAAGCTCTGTTGGATCATTTGATCATTCAGATTTTGAAGGACCCATTTTTATCTTTCTACAATTGGGGAAGGAAGATTTTCACCTACAAGCAGACTACATACGCACATTATGGGGTCTGGGCCGTCTGTCTCATATCCAGCCAGCTGACTGAGCACACCTAATATCCAATGGGATTATGGCTGACCGACTCTGGAACCAGACCCAGTACGCTATAATGGTGGATTTGAACCCAGACTAATTGCATTTCGAGCCAAAATCAGGATGTCTAGTTGATTTGCAGTTGTTTATTAATCAATCTATTTGGACAGTTGAGACTGACAATTTACCAAAAAAAAAAAATCGATAGTAAGAAAAACTGCAACTCTTCAAACCAAATTTTTCTTAAATGATAAATGATGCTTTTGCAATAAAAGGGGGAGCCAGATCATAGGTCAAAAGCAAAATAAAGAGGCCAAAAGCCCAAGAGCCCAAGACCTAACTGTTGCTCGTCATGCACAGACACACTAAACCGAGAGAAACCCTTGAAGTTTTGGGTAAATCTTGGGAGAATCAGTGATGATGATGATTCATAGTAGAAGAAATCACATGCATCAACAATAGTATAAAGAGCAAGACGGAGGAAAAAAACCTCAACCCAATTCTTCATGCTCATCATGCCCCTTGATGATGAGATGGGTTTATGACAAACCGATTAAGAAGAATGGAAATGAGAGATGGGGCTTACTGATGGAGAGATGGGGTTTGGGGAAAATGAGGAAGAAAGAAAAAAAGAGATGGGGTTCAGTACCTCCAATAGAACCAGCCCACGCCAACAAGAAGAACTAGACCAGCAAGTGTGAAGATTGATCCAAGCAACCGAAGCAATCTGTGGCTCTTGGTCTCACCCCTCTGAGATTCCAAGTCAAGGTAGAGGCGTGCTTGAGAAAAAGAGAGCAGAGGGCGGGGGGGAAAGAGGGGAGAGGGCGGGAGAGAAACAGAGAGCGCGCGAGTATAATTTTAGGTCTTTTGTTTAGATGAAAACAACCACAGAGTAGCTGTCGTTTATAAAAATGCATGTGTCTAAAGAAACTACAGCCCAAACATGTGGTTTACCTGCCTTGTTTGTGTGGTTAATAGACGGTTTTGACGTAGATCTGAACTATACATCTTAAAATCATGCTAGACATAAACCAAAAGGCAGAAAATTGAATGAAAATCATGATAAAGACTCTCACCAGATAAGTCGATGAGTGCCCAATACCTTCCATAAGTGCATGAGCAAGCCACTGTTCAACTGATTTGCACCTTTTATCTTCTCTCATTTAATCTTTCTATGCTAATATATAACAAAATACCCTAGAATAGTAGAGGTCAACTTTAATTATACATCATAGATAACAAAATACCCTAGCATGTGTCAACTTGCAATACAAGTGCCAAAACCAGGAGTAAAAAAATCTATGGATGGAGAAAAAGAATCTCATGATTTCATTTAAGAAATACTAGAAAACACAGCGAGGATCAGGGGTTTTAGAGAATATACCCTTCTTCAGACATACACGAAATAAATACATCCCATACAAAACCTGCAGGCTTAAACATGTCTATAATCTTATTTATAGAAACCTAGAACAAAGTTCAAATGTCACAATTATAATTAATAGAGCCTCCTTCAACAACAACAGCAGCAAAGTTCCAAATATGAGAATGATACTGCTAACTGCATTTGGTGAACATTGGAAGGCAGATTTCTAACAATGAGTCTTAACCTCCTTGGCTTTGAACCCTGTTACAAAATACACATACAGAACCTTGCCAAATTCTAAAGGTTGTTAAAACTAAATAAAAATCCAAAGATGGTATACTTTCATCCCATTCAAACTAGAGATGCAAGAGATGAAAAGGGCATGAATATATGGCAAGAGGTGAAATAAGGCATGAAAAAGTAAATAAAGGCAGATTTACTTTTCACTTGTTTAAATAAAAATATGGCAAAATAAAGCATGAAAAGGGACAGTGAAGCCAACTCCAGGGCCATTTACATAATAGGGATAATGCCAAAATCCCATGGGACATTCATCCACTTGGATAACCGATTTGAAGTTCCATAAAGCAATGTGGGAAAGATAAAATGCAGAAAAGCATATCATGGGACTTTCAGCCACTTGAATGACAGATGTGCTTTTCCATAGAGCACTGTGGGAATACACCATCATTGTCATCCACAGATCATCATCACCACCACCTTCTCATCTATGTTGGCCAGCTTAATGAATTACACACTTCATCATTAAAAAAAATGCGCTTGAAAGAACATTCCACCAATAAAAGAAATTTGTAAGGGGCCCACTGTTAGGTTAAGAGGCCCACATGCACTAGTTTGACGTGGGCCTGGGTTCAAGACTTATAGAGCAGGAAGGATAATACCTCTTTTCTAATTCACATATTCTCACAGAAAAAATGATTTTGAAGCGCCTATCTACAACTCACTCCTATCCAGCAACAGAAGTTCAGTTATCACAAGCAAAAGAAATGGACCAAATCAAATAGAAAAAAAGGGATAAATTCAACTAACCGAATCAAATAAAGAAAAAAGAATAGATTCATAAGAATTAGAATGTGATCTAAAATAAAATGGTGATTTTACCAAGTATTTCTTAATTAAAAAAAAAAAAGTGATACAGAATGAACTTCTAAGACTAGTTTTGGAAAAAAAAAAAAAAAAACATGTAGCAACTTTCATCATACAACATGCATACCTTCACGAGAAAACAAGTCAGGGAATAGGCTCTGGAAAAGTTCAGCACGATGACATCTTTCAAGCAGTGTTTGTTTTCATTAGTGAAACAGCCAAAGGTCGAATCCATTCTATCTATGCTGATTGAAATACTTTCAGAGATGGTCTATCTGATCCAAGTCTTTCTATGCAGAACCTCACATTTAGTGAAAGAAGAGTGGCCCATCTTGTTTCCAGTTTGAAAGCTACTATCTGTGACAATGTTGAAGGTGCAAATTCCTGGACTAGAATTGCCAAAGGTCCAAGGAATAAATACCAGATTGTTGTTACTCCATTTTTTTTTTTTTTTTTTTTTTTTTTTTTTTGAATTGGTAAGTACTTGGATTCCAAAGAGCGTATACTGGCAAAAGAATCATGGCTAGGTCCAATCTCAATGCTTCCCGAGAAAAGAAAGCAGCTGAACCCAAATTAACAGTAAAAGGAAAGAAAAACTTGGAGCCCACAGGGCAGGCCAGGCCACCAACAAAATAGCTAATAGGCCTAGCTAAAACCAAAGGAAACAGAATGAAGATCCACAGCCCTGATCAAGAGAACCGAACATGATTGGGTTGCCGTTTCCAAAAGTCCTAGCTGAATTGGACCAGATGTTGAAGTTTGCACCTAATCCATTAGTAGTGGAAGCATCCTTCTCTTTCTGTAAACTCTTTTGTTTCAATCCCTCTCTCTGCAAATTGTATTATCTAAAAGAAATCTTCCTCTAAAAGAAAGGTAACAGACTGTTTCAAACTTAACAACATATATTTTTCTTGACTAGCCCTACAATACATATTCCAAGCCCAAGGGGAATGGACTGCTTGTAGGGCCATCAATCACTGCAGAAGGCACAAATGAGAGCTACAATTTTAGCCAAGAGAGATGCAGATGTGTACTACTGAATAACAAAAAAGTAGAGGATAAGATTAAATGGGAACTAGTTCTTATCCTTAACCAAACAGAACATGCCAACTAGCTCTTATACTTAACAGGTAGAAGCTAATCTTCCGAGGTTGCTGATGATCTCTCAACACTGTAAGGTGCTCTTTTTCTTTCTTTTTTTTTTTTTTTTTTTTTTTTTTTTTTTTTTTTTTTTTTTTTTTTTTTTTTTTTGCTCAAAGATGATCAAGTACTTGAATTTGTGATTGAATCCAAGCAGATAATAAATAAATAAATAAATAAACAAGGACCAGCAACAAACAAGTGATGAATTCGATCCTTCATCTTCTGAAACAGGGCATGACAGGAAATTTAAATGCAGCTTTGGTATGTACAAAATCTTGATGCGCCATCAGCCTGAAAGAAACAATCTTCATTCAAGCTATATGGATGGGTGTCATTCATTCCCTAATTGTTGATTTGATAGAGAAACAACAACCAACAATGATGAAGTTTCTGGTTAGTAGGTTAGTTGGGGAATCAATGAAGTTTATCTCTTATTTCTTTCTGATGTTACTCTGTTTCTTCCCCTCAATAAAACTCTAAATTCCACTAGCTACAATCCTGTCTCTGTGGGTGGAGTGCATGAAACTCACATTTATCAGAGACATTTATGACCATTCATATATTAATTAATAGACAAACGGCTAGAATATAATGGCCAACTTTTAAATTTCAAATTGCAACAGAGCATGTTGAACACTCTATTGAAACTGTGAATGGATGTGTATCAAAGAAATTAGGAGAACATGGGAGAAACAAAAAACAAAGACCACAGAGAACATCTTAAACTTTCAATTACGAAACATTCATATTCTCAAACATTTATCATGCATAGGACAAGAGGGAACAAAATAGAAATACAAAGAAAGAACCCACTGATTATAACCAAGCAAAAATTAGTTAAGAATTCAAATATATATATATATATATATATATAATCTAGATGGATCAATTAATTGGTGACATGGATTGAGGATTAGTATATGTTAGGGGGTTTTGGGTTTAGGCATTATGAATCAAGTTTCTAGCTTAGGGTTTAGGGGAAAGGGTTTAGGAATTTGGGGATTGGGATTAGGGCATAAGGATTGGGGTTTGAGGGTGAATGTTGATGGCGGAAAAGGTGAATGCAAGTCCATCGTGAATGATGAAATAGAAAAACAGAGAGAGGAAAAGGATGGAGTAAAAGATGGGTTTGCTGGTTTTGAAGGGATGGCTCAGATTGTGAGGCTCGGTTGGGGAAGAAGACGAGATGATCACATTGTGAGGCTCAGATTTCGAGTTGGTGAAGATGGGATGGGTGTCGGCTTTGGATTTGGGATTCTGAGGGTGTTGGCTTACAACGGGAGATGATCGCAGCAGGTGAGATGTTGAAGACGATACCAGAGATGATCACAAACAGAGAGATCGCAGCAGATGATCGTGAAAGAGGGAACAAAAAAAAGTAGGAGTTTGGGTGCTCAGGTCCCGTGCAGATGGTGCCGCGACCGTCACCAAAGAAGAAAGTCGCTAATGTTGCCGGCTTTAAAAGCTGGCCTCTAACAGTATCGGTGTTGATTGATAAACTAAATCAAATTTAAAAAATGAGGCAATGGAGAAATTTAAAAAAAAAAAAAAAGAAAAAGAGAATATTGTCTAGATAAACTGAAACAAATTTATCTTTTTATACGTGATTAAGTGAAGATCTTTCATCCTTTAAGAATTTGGGCTCCACAATTTTAATGTTTTGGATTCTAATAGATTATACTTAATTTACATGTTAAAGAAATTGGGCCCTGATGTGTAAAACACATGAATCCTTTTAATATTCTCATATTTTTATGCAAGATCAATCATATGGTGGACCTACTCGTATTTGAGAAAATTCTGCCAAATCATGTAAAAGAGAAAAATTATGCATTTAAGTGGCCGAGGTTTTCAATAGCAGGACCCATCAGAATTTAACTTCTCACATACGTTGGTTTTAGACTTTAAAACAAAGTATAAGGGGCATATATTTTGACGGGTTAGGATTTTCTCAGTGGTCTCATGAAGAAAACATCTCCTTTGTCCTTAAAGAGATGCAACAATTTTTCTTGGTCTTGGCACATAGCAGAACTTATTCTGTATAAAGTGGAGAAAAATAACAAAGATAAACTAATGAGATTTCTTTTCAAAAAGAGAAAAATTAGATAAGTGTTAGATTTATTTGCCAAGTGGATAAGGATTCCAGGCCAACAACTCCTCAAATATAAACGGAGAGATAAGATCAGTTATTTATGGTATTTTAGATAATCCAATCTCTCGCGCCCTATTGAGAAACCAAGCATCACTTCTATCATTTACAACCATAACCCACCAATGGAAACAGTTGCACCACCAATAAAATCAGAATTCCAAACAAGCCAAACATCAATCATAACCCACCAATGGAAACAGAAGCAACAACACTATAATCATAACCTACCAATCCAAAGCATCATAAACAGTGAAACCCATTAATCAAAACACTACCAGGTTCCAAATCAGGGCAAAAGAACGAAACACCCATTTCACAAAACAAAATAATTTCTCCAAAACCAACCTAGTCAAATAAGCTCAAGATGTAAGGTTCCAAACCAGGGAAGAAACAAGAATAAAGAAAAAGAAAGAAGGGTCGATTTATGCAAGGAAAAGGAAAAATCTTAGTTTTCAAAAACCCCTTACCCCAAACACTTAACAGGGAAGGGGAAAAAAATATAGCCAAACGAGAGCGAGAAGTACCTGTCGTGGCCGGCAGGACGGTGGGAGTGCTTCTCATGACACCCTTCTTTCCTCCTCTCTCTCTCTCTCTCTCTCTCTCTCTCTCTCTCTCTCTCTCTCTCTCTCTCTCTCTCTCTCTCTCTGTCTCTGTCTCTGTCTCTCTGTTTTCTGCTATGATGCCCGAATACGGCAAGGATACGGTCTGGACACGCTATGAATACGGCAGGGACACGGATTTTACATATAAAAAGTGAAGTATCGGACACGATACGACACGATACGTTGCCCACTTTGAAGTATCCGTGCATCAAAGGTTTTCTGTAGAGGATATTGAGGGCACATTTCACACCCCCATGACATGATCCCAAACTGCCAATTGGAGGAATCTCATCCAACCATCCAATCAATGGCGATGAAGAAGAAGAATACTGTTGGAATTCTATGTTGATCTCCGCTGATAATTGATCACCAATCATTGCAACTGCATTGTTGGAGAGAACCATGGTAGTTCCATTCTGCGAAGAGGACGAATTCAAACCATCTATATAGTCGACAATCATGACCTGAATTGTCTGGCCATCTATACAAGCATTCGGTGCAGCCGCACTCAAGCACGTGACCAAGTACTCTCTCCCACAAGGGGCTCCATTGTCCATATGCCCTCACTCGCAGCTGCAAACAGATTGTTAACTCGGAATTGACTCTTATAGCTGTCGCAACATTCAGTGGCTGTGGAAAAAGAAAGGAGAAGACACAAGGATGTAGGAGACGGGGTGTGGGGTTTTGGGGGTGTTAAGAAAGGATAAAGATGAAAAACTTGCTTGAATTTGAACTGGATGTGATGAGATGAGATAAATTTGAAGAGGTGAAGTGCCCCAAATCAAAGCCAAAGCCTGTATTTTTTTCTTCAGTATTTTTCTGAAAGGAGAGCGTCATGGGTGATAACGTGGCAACACAAATCCTATTGCTTTCTTATATATAACAAGGTTGTGCCATGCCTGATATGAAAAATGGAATGCAATGAACAAAGAATTCTATTGTACCATACTACCATTGCATTCAATGCCGGGAAATCAGTGTAGCAAATCCCTCTGTTTATTTATTCGTGCATCAATTTAGACCAAAATTTAAATCTTTATTCAAATTCAGTTTTTGTCATTGTTTTGTGATCTTAGACTGACAGGATAGTTGTGTGGGTTTAGTTGATTTCTAGCCCACTTTAATCTTATGGATGCCCAAAACTGGGCCCCACTTTAACAAACTCAAGGCTGGAGAATATTTTGTGATTTCTCAATTGAAGATCAAACAATCATCGGTAGGTGGGCCCATGTAACATCACACTGGTCATTCTCTCAGTTTGGCCAAGAAGAGAGAGGGCTTGTATAGAGATAAGATATTTGAGGAGGCTCTGGAGTCAATTAGCCAAAAAAGTGAAGAGAAAAAAAAGTGGAGATGTGAGGGTTATTCAAATGCAGGGACAAAATAATAGAAAATTTTTATTGCAAATTTGAAATTTTCAGAGATAACGTAGGAAAGAATGATTTTAGGAGAGAAAATATTATATAGGAAAGAAAAAGATTTGACCTATGAGATTTTGATAATTTTTAGGGCCTCATTATTATGCTATATATGTGGTGCTGACATGGGCTCACCACGTGTCCCTCCCACATTCAAAAATGAGCTCACACATGCAAATCAGTCATGCAAACCAGTCTTATTCAAATTGAGGTAGAAAACAATCATGCAAATCAGTCATATTCAAATTGAGGGGGATTGTTTTATATTGGTGGACTCATTGAAAAAGAGTGGAAACTTGTCTTGGTCCTTTATGGCTACTAGGCAAAACTGAGTTAAAGCTCTAACAAAATTTATTTAGTGGGAAGCTAAATTCTACAGGAGATCGATCGGCAAATAAGGTAGTTGATCGTCAATCTAAGATGGGTTGTACAATGGTTGCCATTTTCCAATCTTTCCACCAGAAGCTCATGAGCTGTACATTCAAGATTTACAATTAGACACAAGATGCAGTTCAATGTTTCTTTCTCCATCAGTGGATGCTTCCTCCTCAGAAAGCCTTCTGTCGTCATAGCAGGCAAATTTTGGTTTGGACATCTCCTGAAGATTTCAGAAGCTTCATCCTCTTGGCTTTGTAAGTGTTTTTGGTTGTTTTGTTTTGTGGATGGTCATCTTTCTGCAATGGCTTGATTCTTTTTGTTTTTAGCTATTTCATCTTGGGTTTGTTGGGTTGCCTCTGTTGTGCTTGGTTTTGTTGGTTGTGTTTCAAGTATCTCCTTCTTAGCAAAAAAAATAATAATAATAAAAAGATAAAAAAAGGTGCCATCCACTAGTAGCTCAGTGGGTGAGTCACTTCCCTCCACATAAACAACTAAGAATTGCCCTGGATATAGCGTTGATGGTGAGGGACTTGGGTGTGTGTGTAAGTACTTACCTTCCAAAAAAAAAGTGTCATTTTTTTCGCTTTGGTAATTACTCATACAACCAAATATGTTTACCCAAGGCTGTCACCATCAGCGCTACAGCCAAGGATTCATCCTTGGTTGGTTAATTCTGTGGAAGAGTTGCCTCACCATTGAGCAACCAGTGGATTGGCAACAAAGTGCCATCTTTGTGAATCTTTATTGCCACCTCAAATCCCAAAGACAGAGCATGTGATGGGACTGATTTACACCAGTCACATTTGCAGCTGCTATAGAGCTAGTAAGGGGCATGTAATCCACCATGATTTAAGTTGAATTTTACTGTAATGATGGGAGTCTAATTAACTATAAAACACGCTGGAATTCAAACACCATTTCTGAACTTGCATACGAATTTCTCGATAGCATAATTTCATTCTAGCAATGAGTTGAATTTGAAGCATAAAGTTTAGCCTAGTAATTGACAAAATCTGAAGTTGAGTCTCATCAATCAGGTTCTTATGAGAGAATTAATCCCTAAGTTTTTTTGAAATAAGATTATCATCAAATTTGAAATTTCGATAAACTTTTAACTCACATTTCAGATTTGTAGTCTGTTGAAATTCTGAAGCGAAACTTCAGATCTTGTTAATCCCTAATTTTGTAGTTGTTGAATTTTGTATTCAGACTTCATTAACTTGTTAGCATAGAAACTCAGAGGATACATTTTGATAGAAACATTACCACTAATTTATAACAGATAATATTTAAAAAAAAAAATTACCAAAAAAAGACTATGAGATAATAAAGAACTAATTAAATCTCAAATTGAACCTTATTAAAAAAAAATTAAATTCAAAACTAAAATCACCAATCTATCTCATATTTATCTCTGATCATTTCATTTCATTTCATCCTCACTGTTTTTGGCCACTCGATCAAATCATACGCGATACTTCCAGTCGCGGATATAGAAATTCAAGAGAATGAGGTTACATTCTCACAGGAAAGCATCCTAATTTATAATGAAACTATTCAAAATTCAAACTCAACTGTATTCAAGAATTAATGCATAACTAACATCTCCCTAACTAACCTAATATCTATCTCCTAGTACTTCTAACAAGTTTGCACCCGTATTTAAAATCTTATAAAATGTTTGGGTTTGGAAGACGAACATACTCTTTGGTCCATGGATTGGAGATGTAGTAGTGATGGAGACCAACCCTTCCTTTGATAAAATGATAGGAGAAGAGCAATCCATTGCATGAGGCAAGAATCTGGTAATGGTATAGACTTTTTGTTTGGAAAATCAATAAAGAAGTCAAGCGCTGAAATCTGATTTCCTCCTCTTTGGCTTTCCATTTCCAGGCACATGTATTTTAACATCGATGGCGTTGGTGAGGAATCTGGGTTGGTGGGTTGTCAATGGGGGAGAGAGATTGGGGATCTCGGTGGGGCTGTGCTGCAGAAAGAGAGAAGATCAGTGGGTACCTGGGCAGTTTTCTTCTTGTTTTTCTACTACTCCTGCTTCCACTCCCTCTCTCCCTCTCTCTCTCTCTCTCTGTCTCTGCAATTGGGGAACAAAAAGTCTACAGAGCCCGGGACAAAATCTGGGCTCTGTAGCACGGCTCGGTTAATATACCAGTGCATAGGTGTGATCAAATAGTAAGATGGTCTAGCTATAGTAATTTATCATTATTAGTGTCAAATAATGTATAGGATATGATATACACTCATAAATACAAAGATTTTGTTGTATTGTTAAGTTCACTAAAATTTTCCTTGAAAAAGAAGTTTCACATGAAATGGACAAATTGCAAACAGGGATGATACGAAGATTTCAAGCATCTTGCAAAACATAAATTCTAGGAGCTACCAAAGAGACAGTTAAAATTAAGGGAAAAAAAAAAACGTAAAGTTCAAGTAATTCAGGTATCTTGTCTCCATATTTGCAAGAGATGAAATTCCAAGAATTTGAAATCCATTAAAATAAAATAAGGAAACGGAAAATAAAGGAAGGAAAAAAAAAAAAAAAGGATGAGACCATCTACAAGAGCATTTACATGTTGAGCTCTTTGAGGGAGTATGCGTTATGAATGAGGCAAGATATGAATCATCATGTATGTTCACATTGGCAAAGCTCAATGTCTTTATAACATAGGAAAAGGATAAAGTTACCGAGAAATTAAAAAGAGAAAAATCTATACACATAGGAAGATGAGGAGATAGAGAGAGAGAGATTGATGTTCTTCTGTACAATAAAAAAATTAGTAGAGAAACGATATCCAATACAATGTAGTCATAGTTTCTAATGCAAGACCAACAGTCATTGGGTAATCAATATAAGGGATGTATATTAAAAAATTAAAACAAAATATGCATAATAGATATGGAATTCAAAATGGTAATTTCATGAGTGTTTTTGGGCTCATTTTCATGTTATTGCAGAAGAATATCTTAATATATATAGAGAGAGAGAGAGAATGTATACTTTTTGTGCCTTTTCTCACTCATGTATTATGTTTGTGCTACAGAAAAATGCACGAATAAATTGATTAGAAGAATCACAAAAGCAGATTGAGATGAAATATGAATCGAGATGAACATGGAATTGATAATAATACCATCAAGGAGACGAAATACCTAAGACGTCGTGTCTAATATGTAAAAAAGGGGGAACTATCATAAACGAAATGGAAGAATTGTCATCATGCAAGGAAAGAATATATGAAGCAATGAAATAGAGATACAAGCTATCTATTTAAGATTCTTTGATGCATACCTTTGGGAGCTGGATTGCATTCATCACACACTGGTGGGGTTCTTAAGGAGAGAAGATTATGTATTTAAACTAACTGGATTAATTTTTCTTTCGTATAAACAAATTGGTGAGCTATAGGAACAGATATTGGTGAATTATAGGTAGTGAAAGACTGAAAGTAAAATCTCAGATTAAAAGTTTTCCATCAGTAAATATGTATGCGGTAATTCTTTACAAAATATAAAGCAAAAGTAATAGATACAAAGATTGTAGAAATCCCATCATTCAGAAATTTACATGTTGCTACTGGTTAATTACATCCAACCTACTGGTTAATTACATCCAACCTATTACAAAATGACCATCATCAGAAAAGTGAACAACATCAGCGTTTCGAATTTGCAGTTATGCGGCAATCATTGTCTTCACATGCCATTTGCTTTGATCCTACAAAGGATACAACATTTCAATTTTTCAGGAAGGGATTAACAAATACCAAAGTTATAAACGTTACTCTGAGTAATACTTTTAAAGTTAGTGAAAAAAATAGGATTATGAGTCTGATAGACCTTTCTCTTTTTTTATTTTTTTATTTTTATTTTTATTTTTATATTTTTTTGGTCCAATTTGTCATTGGCTATCTCAATTAGGAACCTAATTTGATTCAATAATGAGTTAGGACAAAGTTGTAAAAGCATTTAGAGTTTTATAACTATCCTTGGGTAGCTATTTTAATTAGAATGATTGGATATGTAAATGATTGGATAGATGGGAGAATACCATTTTTGCCACATAAACAAATCTAAAAGCTATTCATTCTTTTGCGATGTGATAATAATGGCCCTTTTTTTACCACTCTGATGTTTTTGTACTTTGATGCAAAAAAGAAAAATCTAGTCTTGATAATTTTTTCATCCTTATTTTGACTTGATCATGATTTTCCTGCAAATGAAAATAAAGATAAAAATTAAATATTATATTTCAAAACATCTTGAATAGATTATACTTGAGAATTACAAAGGTTATTGAAATAAAATTACCTTCATTTGAGCATTCATAATATATTCTCCTATACAAGAGAATATTTTTTGTGCTTGATCTTCAAGGAGCGTTGCATGAATAGATGTGGTTGAGTCTGTAATTTCGACATTAATAACACATCTATAGTTTAATGAAAGTTAGTATGTGTTTTGATTTATAAATGTAAAGTACATAATTTGTCTATATTATTAGCACAACTTGGTACTGCAGTGTCTAATTTGTTGCAATTGAGCCATGTAAATGACGAACCAAGTTTCTTGTGTCATTTTTTTGCAATGATTGCATGCCATATACGAGAACTGTTGGTTTTCTGGTATGCTTGTAATTGAACATTTGACCCAATGAATGCTATCATATAATAATATAATTATGATGTCATACATGTGGAATAAATAATAAAATGGAGTAAATAGATACATACAAGTTCTCCAGAATCCATGATTTTCTGGATCGATGTTATTTCCAAATCTTTTGGCTTTGGTAGTTGTAAGTATGATTTCTTTGAAACAATATAATCCAATACTTCTTTTTTATAGAGCTGTAAAACGCAAAAAACAGTTAGTAGTTTGATTTTTTTCATTTAAGCATGTATAATGTTTTTTTAAAAAAAAATACTTACAACGAAAGCATTTCTTCTGCTTTAGGTATGGTCGGATTAATGAGAATGTGTTAATTTGTATAGCTCAATAGAAGTTAATTAATCTTAGTTAACTGGGCTCCTGGATTGCCCAACTTGTACTGTGATTAGAAGTAGGTCTGTTATAGGTCTACTGTGATTAAAAAGTAGTGTTTGAGTGTAACAGGGTTTTGGAGCTGGTATTATAAATATAGACTAAGAGTCTCTAGGGTGTACACCTCTTCTAATTGCATAGTGAATTCTCCCGTCTTCTCGTGGACGTAGGCCAAAAGCCGAACCATGTAAATGTCTATGTTATTCTCTGCGTGATTGATCTCTTTTCGTAGGTCCTAAATCACAACAAACTGATATCAAAGCGTTGCGCGTGATCGAATGCGATTCGACGGATCAGATCTCAAAGGGTTGGAGTTGTGGCTGCGTAATCGATGGATTAGATCTCAAGATTTAGATAGTATTTTCTAGATCGTGCGGAGGGAGAACATTTGATCTCGGTGGGCCACACAAATTGCAGAGAAGAGAAAGGGATCGTTCCTGGTTCTGGATCGATTTGCAGGACCAGATAGTCGCCGGAGCAAAGGTCTATCATCGCAGAGAAGATAAAAATTGGCCAGAGAGAAGAGCAGCATTGCTGCTCTCATCGCCTTGCAGAAATCGGATCCAACACAGAGGACCCAGAAATCGAAGGGCAGCAATTGCACTACGAAGAAGAGACGAATTGTCTCTGTTTTCTTGTTTCGTTAGACATCGGGTGACCGCTCCTGGAGAAGTGCGTCTGTCGCCGCTGTGCGTCACCAGGGAAGAAGTGCCGCCTGCGCTGTGCCATGACCGAAGAAAAAGAAGACCGCTCCTGGTCTTTTGTATCTGGTTGCAGAACAAGGAGGGGGGGAAGAAGACGACCCTTGGGTCGGTTTCTCAATGGGTTTGAGTTCAGGTCAAGTTAAGCCTGACCCGCTTGAGAAGCCCATCCATCAGTCCGATTAGGTCCAGTCCAAGTTGACCTGATCCGTGTAGTAGAAGCCCAGAAGCAAAGCCTGCAGAAAAGGCGTTGGTACAACGCTGACGTCAGCATCCATATCGTCAAAGACAGGTTTAACCAGATTGAAGGCTGAAATTTGTCCGTGCAATATCTTAACGATCCGGAGTCTGATCTGAAATCCGTTTGAACCTACGAACTCGTTGCGAGCAAATCTACGCGGTTTTTATAGAAGATTGGTTGTTCAATGGTCAACGAAGGAGATTGACTAATTGGAGCGTAGAAACTTATATCTACAATATCTTAGCCGTCTAGAGTCAGATTTAAGATTCATTTCTTCCAGCGTGCTCGTGGTGACCAGATCTACACAGGTGTTGTGAAAGATTTGCGAAATGGCTATGAAGTTTGAAATTGAGAAATTTATTGGAAATAACAATTTCGGTCTTTGGCGTCTGAAAATGCATGCTTTGCTGGTCCAGAATGGGGCTGCATAAATCTTTGAAAGGAAATAATGTTTTGCCTGGAAACTTGTCAGATGAAGAGAATGATGAATTATTAGAAAAGGTGTACAGTCAGATTCTGCTGTTTCTAAGCGATGGTGTACTATGAAAGGTTGCTCAAAAAAGAACTACTGCTGGCATATGGCAGAAGTTGGAGAACTTGTACATCACAAAGTCTCTCACGCATCGCTTGTACCTGAAGAAGCGGTTGTTCACCTTACAAATGCAAGAAGGCACGTCTATTTCAACTCACCTTGATTCTTTCACAAAAGTTATCATGGATCTGGAAAATATCAATGTTGAAATTGATGATAAGGACCAAGCTATCATGTTGTTTTGCTCGTTACCACCCTCATATGAGCATTTTGTTGATACCATGATCTATGATAGAGATACTATGTCCAAAGAGGATGTAGAGACAACCTTGAACTCTAAGGAGTTGAAAAAAATGTTGCGGCTGATAATGATGGTTCGGGTGAAGGTTTGGTAGTACTAGGAAGAACAAAAAACTCCACTAGTAAGGGCAAACATAGATCCAACAGAATAAACATTGAATGTTATTATTTCCATAAGAAAGGGCACATCAGAAAAAACTGTCCCGAAAGGCAGAGGAAAGGGAAAGAAATAATAGAAGATTCGTCATCTGATGATTCAGTCAATATTGCAGATGGAAGATCAGATTATGTTTCCGACAATGCACTTTCTGTGATTGAAAATGGAAAATGGAATTCGTCGTCAGGATGAATGGATTCTTGATTCGGGTTGTTTCTACCATATGTGTCCCAATAAGGACTAGTTTACCACTTATAGAGAAATCGATGGTGATAGTGCCTTGATCGGCAACAATGTTGCATGTAAGACGATTGGAATTACAATAGTGAAAATCAAGATGCATGATGGAATCGTCAGAACGTTGGCAGAGGTTCGGCATGTTCCTGATTTGAAAACGAATCTAATTTCTCTTGGTGCCTTGGACTCTGACAGTTGTAAGCTCTCAGCTGAAGGTGGAGTTATGAAGGTTGTGAAGGGTGCTCTGATTCCTATGAGAGGCAATAAAGTTGGAAATTTATATGTTTTGTCTGAAAATACTGTTACAGGTGGAGTTGCAGTGTCTTCCTTAGATGACCATAAATCTGTCTCAACGCGCTTTATGGCAGTTGTGCCTGGGTTACATGAGTGAGAAGGGATTGACAATACTGAGCATTCAGAATTTGTTATGTGGCATAAAGATAGGCAAGTTGGATTTTTGTGAGAGATGCATCTTCGGAAAGCATCGAAAGGTCAATTTCAAGATAAGTATTCATCGCACGAAAGGTATCCTTGATTATGTTCATTCAGATGTATGGGGGCCTTCTAAGGTTTATTCCAAGGGCGGGTTCCGGTTTATGCTGACTTTTATTGATGATTATTTAAGGAAAGTCCGAGTTTATACTCTGAAGAGGAAGGATCGAACCTTTGTTATATTCAAGTGATGAAAGGAAATGGTTGAGAAACAGATTGGCAGGAAGGTGAAGAGGTTGAGGACAGACAATGGTAATAAGTACAAAACGATAGAGTTTGAGAACTATTGCAAAGATCATGACATAGTTAGGTATTACACCACTACAGAAACTCCAATGCATAATGGAGTTGCAAAAAGGATGAACAGAACGATCTTAGAAAGAGCTCGTTGTATGTTGTTTATTGCAGGATTGTCCAAGGACTTTTGGGCTGAGGCAGTAAATGTTACAAACTACTTGATAAATAGGTCTCCACACACAAAAATTGGTTACAAAACACCGGAAGAAATTTGGTCAGGTAATCCAGCTGATTATTCTAACTTGAGGATCTTCGGTTGTCCGGCTTATGCTCACGTGAAAACTGATAAGTTAGAACCAAGGGCTGTGAAGTGCATCTTGGTGGGATATGCTTCTTAGGTGAAAGGATAAATGTTGTGGTATACTGATCAGGATTCACCCAGATTTATTATCAGCGGGGATGTTACATTTCATGAGGATGCTTTACTCGAAGAAAGAAAGCAAGTGGAGGAGACAAAAGTAGGTTGCAATAGTGACACCGTTCAGGTGGAGTCAGACATCCTAGTGACGAAGGAGAGTGCATCCAGCTCCTCCTGGGATATAGGGAATAGTCAGACTGTGCAACAGATGCAGCGGATAGAGCTGCAGAAGCCGCAGACGGGTAGACCGTAGAGAGAAAGGAAACTGCCGGTTAGATACGGTTTCGAGGATATGACGACGTACGCGTCGACATTAGAAAATGGCCGCGATGAGAATCTTAATATCCTATAGTAACCCACTAAACAAATTGAAGACGGAAACAGAAACGGAGCTCTACAACTTTTGGAAACGGAGGTCTTACTGCAGCTTTTGGAAACTGAGGTCTCTACGTTGTGTAAAAATTGGGAGTAGGTAACTATGCGATATCGTACGAGCATAGGATATTGCACTAGCCTAGGATATCGCACCTTGGAATATCCTATTGGGTTAGGATATCGCAGGAAAAAGGGTAAAATGTCCAACTTTCGATGCCCTTTCATGTACGATCTGCTCATGGGTAATTCGTAATTCCTCATCTTGTATTGGGTAATTGTGGGATTTAGGAGCTTCCGTACGGTAACTTTCCCTTAATCCAATTGACTAATGCCACATCAGCTGCTAACATTTAATACAATGAAAAAGAAGCAATCAAGTGAGAAGGGTTGTAGCAATCTTTGACATTTAATAAATTGAAAAGTCACCTACCGTCCCTATGATGAGTGTTATCAGCAATCAAGGAAATAATCACATTACAGTGAGTTTTTTTTCTATGCCTAGTCCAATAATTAAGTGAAAAGGGTTGTAGCCATCTTTGACTTTTGATTGAAAGGAGTTGTCCATGTTGGAGCTGTAGCAACTTGCAAAGAATCTGGGTTGTCATGGATATCCTTTGAATTCCTTTCCTTTTGTTCGCCAAAATCTATGTCAACTGGAGTGGACATTTTGTATATTGGAGTGGAGTATGGACACATTGCATACTACTTTTGATGTATTTGATGTGTTGGGACGACATGCATGACTTGTCTGTTGACACAAAAAAAAAATGTCACTTTACCTCTTCATACTATTTCAAACATCAAAAAGCTACACGAAGCTGCGTCCGACAGCAACAAGTAATGCTGCTTTAAGCATCAGATCTTATCAGAATCATCCAAAAATTGTAACATCCTTCAAAACAACCATAGGAAGAGTACATATGAAGTTTCAGGCCATTTCAACATTATTTGGCCTAACTTCACTCTTCCAGCAGCTGAACAGGAGCTTCCAGCGGCGGTGAAGTTGGAGACCTTGATTCACAAAACATAATACAATTGGCCTTAAAATGCCACTAGAAGGCTCTACATCAAATTCCAGGCCATTCTGACACCATTTGCCAAAAAAAGCAAAAGCCGAAGCAAAGTCCGCGGCGACGGCATCGAAGACTTCAGATCTTTAATCAAAGCCTATGGATGGTCTTAAAATACTTCCAAGAGGCTCTATGTCAAGTTTCAAGTTGAACCAACAACGTTTGACTTAGCATCAACCCTTAAACAACAAGACCAAGCCTCTCGGCGACGGAAACCATCGATGCCATCACTCATCAAATAGAGCACATGGATAGTCTCAAAATACTTCCGAGGGACTACATGTCAAGTTTCAGGTCATTTCAACAATATTTGACGAGACTTTGACCTCCCTTAAGCTAAATCAGGCCTTCCACCGATGGAGCCCCTCGGGACCATGATTTCCAAATCGGAAATAATAAATCATCTTAAAATGACCGCAAGAGGCTCCCTTTCAAATTTCAGGCAAGACAAACCTATTTTCATCTCTAAGCATCCAAGCAATTTTTTCTTTTCCACATTTGCATATGAATAATCTATTGGTGGCCCACCGTGATCAGTAGTTGGGTTCGTGATATATATAACCAATCACATGCCTTTTAATCTGCAATCAAGTCTTATAAATGGATCAAATCTTGTCGGCCCACTTGAACCCATCAAAAGTCTCAAGTAGGGCCAACACAACTTGACCCGAACCAACCTCTAACCTGCATAGAATATGGGTTTGACACCGGTCAAATTTAGCTGACCTGCCCAAAAAGAGGTTGAGTCAAGGTTAACCCTAGGGCTGTCAATCCAGCCCTTTGATAAGGGGGCCCAGCCCAGCCATGTCCACAAAAGCCTACAAAATAAGGGATTTTATTTTTATCATAAAGCTTGAGAGTAGAGTAGCCCGATTTTGAAAAGCTCGCATCCTTTAGGGTCAAGCTAGGGCTTGACCAAGCCAAGCCAAGCCAAGCCAAGCTCAACCCGGCCCTCTTTCCATTAACACACACACACACACACCCATATATATATATATATATATATATACCCATATATATATATATATTAATATATATAGAGGAAGGCTACAAAACGCCCCTTTATTCCAACTAATGAGAAAAGAGTTTGGATCACCTATCGCATTTGTTATACCTGCATCGTGAGTGGACCAATAATACTCCGCCACGTCATCCAAAAATTTAAGTGATTCTCTTTCATTTGATTTAAACTTTTTAAACTTCAAAATCACCTAAATTTTTGGATGATGTGACGGAGTAAAATTGGTCCACTCACGGTGAAAGTATAACAAATGCGATAGGTGATCTAGACCCCTGAGGAAACTATTAAGTTGTTGAGGTGGAGATGGTTATCGTAATGACATTTATTTCCTACATTTTCTCCTTATTTAAATGTGTTAGATCTCCTTCCATATTTCTCATCTTTCTTAAAAGAGATAATTAGCGAAAGGTCCCTCATAGAGGTCTTGTAAGGCCTCCAATCCATCAACTTTTCCTCTAAAGCCTGTAGTCCATGCAGCTTGGACATATTTGGGTGAGAAGTCCCTAGATACGTCACCTCATGGAAAGAGGTCCCTAGACACGCCACCTCATACATTTTCATGATTGATTTTCCCTTTCAACTAATTAGGCATAAAATTTTAAAATTTGAAATTTTAAATCTTCCATTCTCCCTCGTCTTCTTCTTCAATCCAGACATAGACATTGACGGATTGGATCTCAATAGTTGAGATCAATCTCTGTTTTTTTTTTCGAAGGACAAGATAGGGGTTTTTTCAGAGAAGTAGCATCTCCAAACGCTGCTGCTTCCTTAGCCCACACGCCATAGCCGGATAAGAAGAAGAAGAAGACCCCTGCAACCTTGCCTAGGTTCTGTTGTAGACTGGCAGAACACAAAACGAAGAAGAAGACGATCTTCTGCGCCATCGCCGAATTTCCTGCACCACGGTCGTTCTTGTGTGTCGCTAGAGAAGGGGGATCGCCACCTGACGCCGCGCCATGCTATCGCTAGAATCGAGGAAAAAGACAATAGGCTTGCTACTGTTCGTTTCTGGTTACAGAAACCAAAAGGAAGAAGACGACCTTCGACCAGGCCAGGTTGGGTTTATCCGGGTCGGTTCTGACCTGACCTCGGCCCACAACCTAGATTCGTCGCTACTACTGCCGCCCCGGTGTCACGCAATCGTCAAAGAAAAGAGCAAGGCAGCAAAGCTGTCTTCCTCCATCGCAGCACCGCTAGAGAAGAAAGGCAGCAGGGTTGTTATATCATTTTTGACAAATCTATATGAGTTTTTATGAACTTTATCTGAGTTTTTGTGAAATTTATTTAAGTTTTTGTCATGTTTATCTGAGTTTTTAACAAATTTATGAGTTTTTGTCACATTTATCTATATTTTTCATTTTTTGTCAAATTTGTTTGAGTTTTGCGCAAATTTATTTGAGTTTTGAAACAAATTTCTCTGAGTTCTGAACAAATCTATCTTAGTTTTTGGCTAATTTATATGAGTTCTAGAACAAATTTATCTGAGTTTTGTACAAATCGAACTGAGTTTTTGGCAAATTCTTCTGAAATTTGGAAAATTGGTTTATCTTAGTTTTGACAAATGTATATGCATTTTTTTAAATTTATTTTCATTTTTAATTTTATTTACGTCTTTTGAAATTTATTTACTTTTTTTGAAATTTATTTACATTTTTTGGAATTTATTTGGATCTTTTGAAATTGATTGTCATCAATTGGAATTTATTTCTATTTTTTGAATTTTACTTGGATATTTTGGAATTTATTTGCTTCTTTTAAATTGGTTTTTGTCTTTTGAAATTTAATTATATTTTTTGAAATTTATTTGGATCTTTTGAAATTTATTTGCATCTTTTTAAATTTATCTGCGTTCTTTTGAAATTTACTGTGTTTTTTGAAATTTATTTGCTTTCTTTCGAATTTATTTGTATTTTTTGAATTTATTTGCATTTTCTAATTTTATTTATGTATTTTGAAATTTATTTGAATCTTTTGAAATTTATTTACATTTGTTGAAATTTTTTTGGCCTTTGCATTTTTTTTAAATTTATTTCATTTTTCTAAATTTATTTGTGTACTTTTAGAATTTATTTGAAAATTTCATTAATGAGATCCATTGATCGTCGCCAATTAAATGGTAATTGTCCATTATTAATGGGATATCCCACCAATCATGGGATATGATTTAAAGAAAGGATAAATTAGACATATCAAGTATGGGAATGTGTTAGATGACCTTTAGTAGCATGATTTTTTTTTTGGACTGTTTGCAATAAAATCATACTTTGAGGGACTTCCGAACGCCCCTTCTTAAAAGGCATGGTTCTTAACTCAAGATAGACGAAACCGCTTTTATTCCTAACTTTTTAGCAAATGAGGAGATCATGCAAATCAATCATTTAACTTATATATGAGTGATTTGGCAACCATCATTGGTGGGACGTATTAACAAAAAAAAAATCCAAACCAATCACCCAATTATGGTTGATTATGTAATCTAGATTCCTTTTTTGCATCAGTTAATGTGAAATGGGGTACTACGTGATTAATGGTTTGATTGGTGTTTTGGATTCGTGGCTTGCGGATAGGGCCCGTAAGTATTCTCCTTGTAAATCTATCTAGATGTTAATGGTTCACATAGCAAAGCCCTTGATTAGATTATCATAACTATCCGTAAGAATAAAGGTTAGCCTATGTAGTAAGAGCTTGTGAATAAGACCATGGGACTGTATCCACCTCTCAAGGGACTCTGACCCTAAACATGAGGCTGCATCAGAACAGATGCATGTGTAGGCCCACCTGAATGGATATGGATCCAGGATACATTCAGGCCCATCAACTCATATGTTGGGCTGTCCAATCAACTATAGATTTAAGTGTATATAAGTCCAGGCCCAGCTAAATTTAACTACAGCCCATGGAATTTATTACTTAATAGTTTGTTTCTTATTTGGAAAATATGGATAAAAAGGAAGGTATGTGACATTTTATTTGGATATTTGGGTTGCTTCTTTCTTTCTTTTTTGTTTTATCCTTATTACAATTTCAGTAGTTTCTATTTTTTACGATGTATTTTGATGTTGTTGCCGATTGTGGTGTATTATTATTACTACTATTATTGTTGTTGTTGTTACTTCCATTATAATTTCTTAAGATCTCATGTGTGTACTTATATATATTTTTTTAAATAATCTTATATTTTTAAGTGCTTTATTTTCTTTCAATTTCATATCTTGACACCTGCTTCTTTTATATGTAGTTTTAACAAATTTAAGCTTTCTTTGAGCTTTTGCATTCTTTTAATCGTCTTTCCATGATACAATTCAGTTATCTTATTGTTATTAGCATATCTTATTATCGTATTTGTATTTTGTTATCACTAGTTTACGTTAAAATATAATATACAGTTGTGGAATTGGTGATTGGGCCCCAAGTATGTAACTGTAGGACCCAAATCTGGACGAAAGTTTAAGGAAGTCCATGCAGTGGACTCAAACGTGACGGATCCAAATACTGGACTCGTATCCGATTTTTCAGATTCTGTCCTTCATTGAAACCGTCGTTAGTTCGTCAGTCAAAAAACAGTCGTCACGGCTGTAAGATTCATGCATCACACCGACAGGCTCGGATGAAAACCAGGTGAAGGCACAGATACGCTGCTTGAAAGAAACGACAGCAGAAAAGTAAGAGGGAGCTTGGAACCTGAGATGGGGTTGCAGAAGAAAACGATCATGGTGATGGGTCTCCTTCTTTTTCTCCTTCTATCATGTGTGGAAGCATGGACAGGGGAGATTCATGGTAGAGTTGTCTGTGATGTATGTGGAGATTCCTACATAGGACCTGAAGACCATGTCCTGGAAGGTATTAAAAAAAAAAACAGAGAGAGAGAGAGAGCTTTGTGAAACATTTCTCAATCCCTTCTTTTGCTAGTAAAATATAGTTTAATTCCTGATTCCTTTAATGGGTTTCTCTTTTGGAGTGTTGTTGTATGATGGGTTTTTGTTAGCATTTAAAGTTTTGATAGGTAATCGATTTTGGGGTTTGATTGAATTTTGGAGTTTCAATAGATGAGCATGGTCTTAATGTTGTGAAGTGGGAGTGGTTAATTTTTTTTTTCAATTATGGATTTTTCTTGGGTATAAAACCCCCTTTTGGTATTGTTGTTTGCTCTGTTTTTGCTTAATGTCTTGGATGGAAAAAGAAGCTTCCCAGAACATGCTCAAATCGGTGATTTTGGCCTTTTTCTCATTTCTTATTGTTCCTTGATGACGAGTCTATGCTGAAGTAGCAATTTATCATGGGTCTTCGTTAGAATTTGAAAGTTTAGATAAGACAGGTAGTAGATCAACGGTTTTATTGGAGTTTTGAGGTTTCAGTTGATGGGGGGTGGTTTGTTGAGTTCATGGTTGGTATGTTCATTGTTGATTCCATACTTTTTTGGGCATAACCCTCATGTGTGTTTGTTTGTGTGTGTGTGTTTTTTTTTTTTTTTTTTTTGTTCTTTGAATGAAAATCAAGAGCTTCAAATCCCTTCTTCTGGTAGTAAAGCATGGATTCTTCCTTTTTCCTTTGATGGGTCTCTCCTCTGGAGTTGCAATCTATCATGGGCCTTTGTTAGAATTTGAAAGTTTAGGCATATTGATAGTCAATAAGGGTTCTACGGGAGTTTGAGGTTTCAGTTGATGGAGGATGGTTTGTTGAATTTCATGAGTGGTTAGTTTTTTCTTGGTTATGTTGCTCTTTTTGGGTATAAACAATAAACCCCCTTTTGTATTCATATTGTGAATGCTTAGCTTAATTTCTAGAAAACAAGAACTTCATGAAGCATCCTCAAAATCCTTGTTTGAGTAGCAAGCTGTTGTTTCTTTCTCGATCTATTAGATGTGTCTCTCTTCTGAATTTGTAATATTTATTGTTTTTGTTAGAATTTGAATGTTCGGATATCAGATAGCTTGCCAGTCAACCCGGGGTTTTGTTGGAGTTCAAGGTTTCAGTAGATGGAATACAACTTTCTGAATGTCACAGCATGGTTAGTTCTGTTTGTTGATTAGATATCTCTTTTGGTCGTAATGTGGATAAAACCCCTCCTTGTATTGATGTTGTCCATGATTTTTGTGTAATTTCTTTGATAGGGTTGTTTTTTCTAGTTGTAATCAAAGATAGAATTTTGTTAGATTTTGAGGTTTGTGTTAGTAGAGCTGATTAGTATTCTCATTTTATGTGTTGTCGATGGAAAACCTTTTCTCAGATATCTTCTTTAGCTGTTTATTCAATATATAGTTCGCTTAGATATCTATCTGTTTTTTAAATTAAAAAAGAAGAAGAATGGGTATTCGAATATTTTGCTTAATTTTCCTGGCTTGTGTCATTCTCTGTGCTGTAATCAACTATGAATTTGTTGAAATTTGAAATTTTATTTTATTTTTTGTAGGTTTTTGAATGAGTTGAGATTTTGAAGAATACGACTTATGATTTGATATCATAATTTTTTGCTGTGCTGTAGTCAACCATAAGTTCGTTGAAATTTGAAAATTTATTTTTTGTAGGCTTTTGAATGAGTTGAGGTTTGAAGAATATGGCTTACTATTGATATCATAATTTTCCATTTGATTATCTTTGTCGGTGTGTATTGTGAACAAATGAAAACCCACTTCTTAGATTGATGATTTGAGTTCTATAGTTAGTTTCTTTAAATATAGCTTGATTATTTCTAGGAGTTTTATATGCAACTTTGGGATAAATAGAACCTCTAGCGTAGTTGCAATGTGCTCATTGTTGAAGCCACAAGGTTGCAGTTTTAATTCAACTTACATATCAAAAAAAGAAAAAAGAATGAAAGAATGAAACCCAAGAACAAGGAACGTCGGCCCTAATACAACCAATGACATGCTCCTTCAGATATGCAAACAGCTGGACTGACAAAAGTATTTGATGAGTGGGGCTTTTAAGTAGTGCTAGCTGGACAACGATGGTGATGATGCTCAAAATTAATAACCCCCACCGTCCAACTTAATCCATCTCCTAATCCTTCTATTCCTCAGGATTCGATGAATGGAGCATTCATGGTGAGTGTCATGTCGAAAGGATTCCTCAAAAGATTCACAGCTGAGCGTATGAAAGAAGGCACATTTGAAATGGGAGTGGTAGATGAAATGTCTGTTGGACAAGAGCTTCCCCAAGAAACTTTTGAAACCTAATAAGACTTTTAGGGCAACACAGATGCACTATGGCTTTCATTTTTGAGGATGTCTATGCCTCTCTGATTGACAATAAAGCCAAGAAACTTTCCTTTTGATTACCAAATGCACAAAGACATATATGCGTTTTGAGTAATTGTTTTACCTGGCTGACATTGGTAATGACTCAATCTCATGATGTAGTTATAGATCTCTATTGGATATGTTTTCCCTGTTGCAAACCCACTTCTCAGGTTGGTGATTTAGATGATCATATGATGATGACTAAACTGATAGTGTAACAAATGATAATGGTGAAGGTGTGAATGATTTTGTTAAAGGTTGAATGTCATTATCTGATTCCCCCTTTTTTTGGCATAAATTCATTATCTGATTCCATGATAGACACAAATTAGAGGTTCAAGGTGGATACCAATTTCTGTGTTGCGGTTGCTACTTGCTATGACGTGGTTGACAAATTTGAGCAGTTTGTAGCTTGATAGTTGTGGTTAGAGTAGCAGACTTGAATTTTTATATTTTTGTCTCTAGATGGTCATTATAGAAAATCTTAGCAACGTCAGATGTATCTTAGACTCTTAGTAGTAATTGTTATAAAAAAAAAGGCAGTCTGTCACACCCATAGCAAGAGTTTGCTATGAGCGAATCTTACAGCACTGTCAGTTGTATCTTAGACTCTTAGTAGTAATTAGTAAATGTTAAAAAAAGGCAGTCTGTCACACCCATAGCAAGAGTTTGCTGTGAGCGAATCGTAGCTCCATCTGATGGGATTGTCCTCTTTTGATTTGAGTTTTTAGGTGGTGATGGGACTTTTTTTTTTTTTTTTCTTTTGTGTGTGTGTTGTGGGAGGTTATTAGGTAGGATATACTTACCATCACAATCCAGTCATCATTAAATGGCAGTGAAGTTCATCCATATTTTTGCTGCAAGAGTTTTCTAGCTTGTATGCCATTCTGCTTTCATCCCTATTCAGAATCTTACTCCTGCCCCTGCTTCCAATGTTTAGTTGCTTACACTTAACTGATATTTGAGAATTTCTGCTGCCTGCTTCTCCAATGAAATCCCATGCAGCTCCTGCTCCTGCTTCCTACAACAAAATTTATCATGTGCTTCACACTGGATCATATATTGAGTTGTTATGGAATAGAGACCTCACTTAAATTTGTTTCAAGCATGACCTTTCAGGTTTACACAGCTTCATATCATTTTTTTGCTCGGAGATACAGGCATACAGTTACACAATTGATACCATGGCAGATTTTATTGATTGTGAATGTGAAGTTTTTCTTTCAAATGTATGGTAACTGTAGTTTGGATTTGTTTGAGAAATGAGATGGTATGGGGTTGGTACATCATTGAAGATATCTTGGCAATTTTTATTGTGTGCATCCAGTTCTTCTAACCCAGTTCTTGGAAGGAGAGGATCCCAACTTCAGCATTTTTTTGGTTAGTGAACTTGACAATAAAGTTACTGCTTAATCATATCTTACTATGTGATAAATGTGAAAAATGACAAGATCGTGATTTAAATAGATAATAAAAAATTAATTAATTATTATAATTTTATGGGTGTTAGCGAATGTTGGGTTTACTTACTACTACTATGCTATTCAGTGAAGATTTTCTTTTTGGTAGCTGTTTAATAAATTAACTATATCTCACTGCAAGCAATGACCTGTTTCCCAGTGATAGTGTCATACCAATGTTGTCCAGTTCTTAAGCTAGTCAGTATATCTGTGTTGTATCTTATTTATAATTCACCTTCCATTTTCAAGGCCTGGATTTATGAATTCTTGTTGTATCCCACTGTTTGGGGATCACCAGGACTGGTCATTCTGTAAAAGAATAAGATTAAGGAAGAAAACCGATAATCTAGTAGTTCATTTATTTGGACTTTTAGTAGCATCTGTATGATTGATGTTTGTTGCTGCTATTGTGTGCCTTGTATGTGCTTTTTAAATTTTGAAGATGTTATTATATTATATTTTTGCATTGTCTTGTTGTTGGTTTTGCATGAACAGAAATACCCATTGCTGGTAAAAGTTACTACTTCTAATGTAGAATAGGTCAACCTGACTTAGGTTCATGGGCAGGTCCCCATGACCCAGGACCTTTGGCAGGTCCCCATGTACTGAGTCAAAGGGTGGATTGTCTCTTAAGATATGTATCGACATTTTAACAATAGGAGATTTCTCCATTCTATTCTTAGTATGCTAACTCATTGTAATCCTTTCAGTCCTTCACTAAAGGCGCTGTAAAGTGTAAGGGCAAGTTATACGCTATAAATCGATGGTTGATCCATAAGGAGGATAGACATTCACTGCATATCTTCTTCCTCTTCTATACTTCCATTCTTCTGTTGATACTGTGACAATGCCTCCAAGAACTTGTTATCATATCGAACAAGTGATTTACACTGATTAAAAAAGAAAAAAGGTGATGTGCCCTTTCTTTTTAAACTATGTCCAAACAATAGTGAAGAGTGTAAAAATTCTCATTTTTCATTCTTTAGAATAATATTTATTGGACCCCCATGATGAACAAGTGATATACACTAATTAAAAAAAAGAAGAGAAAACTGATGTGACCTTTTTTTATTTTGGACTGAGTCCAAACAATAGCTTACAGTCTGAGAATTTAATGAAAACTCTGATTTTTCAGTGTCCACATGATAGTAATGGACTGTGTGAAGTAAATTTAAGAAGTGTGAGGGCGAAAATAGTTTATTTTGAGGGAGCATGGGTTTCTCCATTTATGATTCAATTTACTAGAATTAGACATGCCTCAGTGGTGCTCCTGATATGGAACAAGTGGTTCATTATAAAAAAAAAAAAGTGCTTTCTACTAGTAGTCAATATGACTTACATCTGGTATTTCCAGTATTTCTTCCTAGGGCAAAATCTGTGAAGTTGTCTGTGTTCTCACTTTAATTGGGTTGTCCAGAGTTCACACAAAAGCATAAATTCAATGTGAAATCTCAAGTCTGCTGTCATGGTAAAACTCACATCGGCTGTTCTTTTTTCCCCTTTTCTCGAAAATGGGTATCTTCATCCTACCTTGTACTTTTTTTTACAATTGGCATCTTCTTTCTGTAATGGTTGAATCTGCCTTCCCATTTCATCATCGCATGCATTTTCTTTTCTTGCTAGCTTGCTTCTTAGTTATAGTCCCACCTATCATTCTTAGTTATAGCCATAGGTACTATAGAAAAGGTAATAACATCTTACCCTAGTAATCATTGAATATTGATGGCCCCAGTCTCATCTTTGGAGAATGAAAGGAAACTTTTATTTCTTTGATACAACTCAGTAGTACTATATTGATTATTGTTTATGGATTGTATCAAGGACCTAATTAGATATTTGATCAAGGATAATTTTCACCTGCGCTATGTGTTGTGCAATCCATTTGGATCGGTGCCACGTCACAGTGGGACCCGTAAATTCAGGGTCAGTCCCACCCTCAGGGACGGTCCAGATGCACCCTCGTTCAGGAGTGCATGCGCAAGAGAAAATTTCCCTTTGATTAGATTCTAATTGGGAGGATATGGTTTGCTGGTATCTGATAAGATGTTGATTACATTCCAAGTAAAAGATGGTCGAGGGTGGAGATTACTTTGTAATATATTTCTGCTTATCCACAAATAATACTAAATGGAGATGGATGCCACAGCTGACATCTCAATTTTTTCCGTTCTATTTTCTTTTTCTCAAGCTTCTTGATGGGAAAATGTTGAGTCACATGCTCTATGGAAACGTCATTTGTTAAGGAATTGTCTTCTAAAAAACTCGGTTGCTTGTCGAGAGAATATGCTTATGACAAGGACAATTTTGTTATAACAGGGCATATGAGTGGGGTAGGCTATGGTTAATTGAATAAATATTTGGGAAATACCATCATTAACACTTCAAAAATTGGCATATGCAGTTTATTTTACTAGTGGGTTATCCAATGTGAATCATTTGCTCTTCCCTGCATTTCATTTTCCATGTATTGTAGAAGCAATCTTATGGGTTTCGGGATATTTGTCTTATTGCTTTAAACCAGTGGAAATCTAATATCTTACAATTTGTAATTTATTCATGTTGTTTTGTTACTTTATCGTGTTTAGTTAGTATATTCTAAACTTCGACAAATCTGTTCAACTCTGCCTGTAATTCTTGTTATCATTCTTGTAATGCTTTGGGCTGACCTGAGAGAGTATTTTCCATTATTCATGTGAGTGTGGTACTACCATGTCACAGTGAATGTAAATTTTGCTGTCACTGCTTGCATGAGTGAAACCACAATAATCACTTGATTGTGATCTAGTGTGGTGTTTATTGTTATGTGCAGGTGCTGAGGTGGCTGTTCTTTGCATAACAAAATCTGGGGAGGTCCTTAATTATCAAGCTTTCACGAACGCAAAGGGAATATACACAGTAGCTGAGACCATGCCTGAAAGTAACCGATGGGATGCGTGCCTAGCTAGGCCAATTAGCAGCTTCCATGAGCACTGCACTCGACAAGGAAACGGAAACTCGGGCATTAAGTTCACTTACAATCTTCCATCAGGTCGCTCTCATACTGTTAGACCTTTCCTATATCAGCCTGCCAATGCCCCAAAATACTGCCTTTGAATGTAATTAGTGTTGTCAATGGGCCGGACTGGACTCAAGCAAATTAATTATTTGAATATGCCTGGTCTGACTCAAGCCAACCAGTTAGAAAATCCAGGTCTGAAGCCGCCCTGCCCTGCCCATTGACAGCCATAAATGTAATCAAGTATATAGTGGCACAATAAAGAGGGGGAGGGCGGAAAGAAATGTAAACTCTGCTTATAGAAGTAGAAGCCAATGAAGCAAGAGTGTTGTATCTAATACAAAAATATTATATGACTTCAAGTTTCTATTTGACAGTGGTTTTGATTAAAGATTAGTAAAATGCTTCGACAAAGAAAGGAAAATATTATGGTTATTTTTATGAATTGATTGTGTGCTAGGTTTATTAGTTTCCATTTTGATCCTTCATATAAGCAGCACTGGAGATCAGAGTCAGTCCCAGGTTTCTGTGTTGTCTGATATTGCATCAGCATCAGAAAATCAATTGATCCTGTTTTATGTGGGAATACAAATTTTACGTAATATATCTGACTGAAAAACAAAACTGCAGATATTTGGAATGTATATGTTGATTAGAACAGATTCACGTTTCTTGAGTTAAGTTATTCTAAGTTTGATTAGAAAAAGAACCGTAGCTGGCTCTATTCTCTTATTTTTGGGACTGAATGATCCATGAGACAAAGTCTGGGAGTCCCCAGGGAGGTTATTACTGGCTGCCTGAGAACTGAGGCAAAAGTGTTTCTGATGAGGGTGCTTTCTAGAATAGCAGGGCCTACATCCAACCTGGTTTCTGTAATGAGCGGTTTAGTACTTAAGTCCAGTTGCTATTATTAGATGCTGTAAATGTGTGTTTGTTGGAGGATTTAGGTGCATCAACCATATTGGGTCATTCCTTTGGTTTTAAGAACTTATTCATCTCATGTGCCAGTCTGGATTGTCTTGCATTGATCCATTGTCAACAGCCTGACTAATGTGATCTTCCCAGTTCCCAGTGTTGGTTACCCTTGCTGGGGTCCTTCATTACAACCTCACTGACTGTAAGAATTTGCACGGATAGGGCTTTTGTTGAGGGTGGTTGAAGAGTGAAGGGCTTACTTAGCTTGGTGATTTATAGTAGAGTTCGACCATTGAATTTGTTAGGATTTAATTTCGTAGGGCGAAGAGTTTGACAAACCATATATTATCAAAGAGGAGATACTTTGGCGGCCCCTTGTAGATGTATTTTCTCCTTTAGATCATTCACCCTTGGAGACCAGTTGCATGGCTGGCAATGAATTTTTAGGATTTCATGAAAGTAGGACGTGGAAAGGGCTAGAAGCAGAGGACCCCATTGGGAGGAAATGATTGCACATCTATAGTGAAGTAAATCTTATGGATTTACTTGCCCTCAGTGAATCACCACCCTTGATTCCTCTCTCTTCAACACTTCTTCCTAGTTCCTAGAAGCCCCTAATTGTAACAATGTGTTTGTTCATTGTGAATCCTAAGGGCCTGTTTGGATAAATGAGGAGTGGAGTGAAATGAAGTGGATTTCACATGTGGAGTGGAGTGAAGAGAAATAGGTTGAAGTTAAAGTAGTGTACTTCACTTCACTCCATTTAGATGTTTATTTTGAAAATAATGTTTGAAGTAGAATCCACTTTTACTCAAGGAAATAGAAGTATTTAGAGTTGAAGTGAAATGAAGTACATGTGGCTCACAATATTACTTCATCTATTGGGCCCGACTCATCCAAACAGGGTAAAGTTGAAATTTTAGACTGTTATGGCCCATTTAACTTCACTCTACTCTATTTTTTACCTATCCAAACAAGCCCTAAAGGCCTAGTAGAGATCAATATCCAATAAAATTTCTGCGTCATCCAGGCCAATCCATGATGGCCTCAGGCTTTGACCAGCACTAGGTTTTCTAATCAATTAGACAATCACTGTTCACTGTATATAAACAGGATGGCCATGTTGGGTTGAGTCTGACTTAAAGGTCATGGATTAAAGTTCACTCTCGAGTTACTCAACTCGATGCCCTTTCGAGTCAATTGGTCGAGCCAAGTTCTGTTACAGATGATATAAGACAGTTATTATGCTAAGCTATCTTGTAGATGATCCGTGACTGAATAATTCCAGCCTTCAATTTAGTATGGGTGTTGTCCATAACTTCAAAAAAAAAAAAAAAACTGAAATTCTGATTTAACTCGATGTCGAACTGAGTCTGTATGAACCCAATGAGTCCATGTATTAAGTTGAAAGACTCAATGAGACCCTTACAAATCAGGGTGCTGTAAACTTGTATAGGTTATTAATCCACCTGCTGTCTGACCGATGACCAATTTAAAACTTGGTTTGATATGGGTTGTGAGCCTCAACCTGCAAACCCCTATCTCAAAATTTGAAAACCAAAGTTATTTTAAAAGGTCAAAATTGTCATCTTAAGCTGAGAAGCAGAATTAATTCTATGCAAATTTTCCCATGAAACATGATTTTGTAAGTACAAGGCAATCGAATTTACCATAAGTTGGTCCTCCACTTTTTCCTTTTTCTTTTATTTTATTTTTTTTTATCTTGCCCACTTGGTTGGAGCCCCATCTCTCGTCCAATTTCCTAGAGATCGATCTATGGATATAATCTTTTCTTAATGTGCAGGTGAAGTCTCTCCATGTACATGGGTGTTCTCTTCCTGCATGAGCAAAACTCTTGGCTGGGTTAAAAAATTTGTTTTATTTTATTTGAGTAGACTCAAATCTCAATGAGTTGTTGGGTTTCATGTCTATGGTAATAGTACCAGGCCGGAGACCTGCCAAAATTAAAATAAAATAAGAAGGATTGCCAAAGGAATGCCGGGTTGTTTGAACATTTTATGTGGCACGCCATTATGTCATGTGAGAGATTGAGACCTCTTATTCTTCTCAATATGGCAAGCAAATGACCCTATCCTCTTCCATGTTTTCCCCTTTTATATCTTTTCCTTTTATATGTTCCTTGAAAGAAGTGATATCTCCGACTCCATCCATCTAGACTAAAGTAGCTAATTCACGTAATAACACTGGAGGTTGAATAGATTCAATTCTAGAGACTTTTCACTAATTATATCTAAAAAGGAATTATGAGTCCACTCAAACAACTCAATAAAAATCACGGGTCCGCCTTCAAAATCCACGGTTTGTGCCAAAAATCAAACTACTTATTAAAAGTCCGCACCCATTAAACAGAAATTGTGGGTCCTCCAGTCGTGTACTAGCACTTGCAGATTTGTGGCCCTTCTCAAGATAGACTATGGATGTTGGAACTTGGAAGCCAAAGTGGTAATTCGGATCCACTGAAGCCTAGGAGACTTTTTCCTGCTTCAAATCCTCTAATTTCATTGGTTACCACAAACTCAAGTGTAAAGTTGTGACTCGGATCAGAGATGAGCCCATCATACACCATAAGATTGATGGTGCGAAGAAGTGGAAGTTTTTAACCCTAACCATCTTACTTGGTCTCACCCAAGCTTCTAAGTCTCGCTTGTATTTTCATTTTCAACCTAATTAATAAATGAGTTAGGTCTTGCTGGCTTAACTTATCGTGAGAACCCATGTTTGCTTGCCCAAACGTGTACTGTTAAATTTATAGTTTAGGTTGACATTTTCAACCCAATTAATAAAAACAAACGGATTCATGTTGGGCCCGCACCAATAACTCTCCAAACTCTGCTAGGCCTGCAACCATTGGCCCTAATCATGTGTTGACTTCTTTTCTTATCTACTGTGATGAATGTAATGGGAGGCCTAATTTTAATTGAAGATTAGGCTTGACATCAATACATGAGTTTTGATGACTTGGGTCCATTTGGCTTTGGTAGGTCCACCCTATTGGTTGGACTATAGTTGCAGTCCTGCCACAGTACCACTTGGATATGATCGTAGAGTGCCACTAAAAGATAATATAAGAAAATGCATCAAAGGCGGGAATGGCATAATCTTGAGCATATTCTATTGTGACCTGGAATTGATCTTAATACATTGGGCAATGGCTCAAGAAAGTTCCAAACTATTATAATACCGTCCTCAAATTGACATTCGTTTTGGTATCACTTTTGGCTTTTATTCTCTTGCCCTTATTTTGGCCATTCTCCCATCAACACACATCAAATGCCATACACTTCACTTCAATCAAGTGATGTATAAATATTAATCAAGAGGGGTAGTTTAATTGGCCTATGATCACGATTTACGTCCGAAAGTTAAAAATTCAAGAATACACTATCACACTATGGTTATAAGAGATTTACCCGGCTCTCTCTGGGTCCATAAGGATTATTTCGGCTCAAAGGGCTGGAACACCTTCCATTATAATAATAAATAAATAAAATGATGTATAAATATGGATGGTGAATCCGTCCTCGGGATTAAAGGAGGTTCAATGCTAAGTCAAATGTCCAGGCATTGATTGGAAGTTTGGAAAATCACGATATGCTCTTTATAAATAATATTCAATCATCATGGGCCATCATTAAAAAAAGATAGTACACATTAAAAGGGGTGGGCCCACTTCAACATGGAATTAAGAGTCTGAATCCTCTAAGGCTTCAACCTTGAGAAATCCTAGTAAGGAGTGGATAATCACCTATTGAAATTTCAACCGTTTAAAATAAACACTCTTCCAAATAGGAGTTTTCATAGTTAAATTGGTTGTTTGATGAAAGATGTGACAAAGAATAAAGATAAGTTTGTGTTGATCTTTTTCTTTCTCAAATAGTTAATCCAACGGTGAAAAAAAGCTCCAATCTATATAAAACCTAAATAAGATTTATTTTTAAATGGTCCGGATTTCAACAGATAGGCCCCACATTGAAGTTCCACCTTTTCTAACTCAGGATTTCTCCAGGCTTTGGCTTGAGAGGATTCGAATTTTAAAATGAAATGGATTTTGGCCATTAGTATCGGAGGCGCCAAGTCAAAGGCGGGAACCAATTTCAGTTGAACCGAACACCCTGAGCCCGCCTCCACAATGTACCTAATCTCAAAAAGTCTCAATCAATCAATCTCTCTCTCTCTCTCTCTCTCTCTCTCTCTAACTTAATGAATGAAAGTGATTAGCAAAATCACCTTTCAATGGCTTATATGTGTGGCATGTTTTTTATTTTCAATAAAGAAAATGCTTTTTTGAGCTGAAATAATTTTTCATTGTTTCATATTTATTTGAGGATTTTATAAATTAAAAAAAAATAATTAGGTGACCAGTGGACCAAAAAGATGATTTTAACTGACTTTGATCCAGATCAGTCATTTTGAGCGAAAACGTGTTTTTTTTAGTACTTTCTACTAACGTCCCTATTAACCTTTGTTTTTTAACGTTAAGGGTCCTTAGCGACCCTGCGGTGCACACTTATAAATGAACGGAATTTATCCTCATTCCCTAATCGTAAGCCTTGTTTTTTATTTGTTTACCAGACTACCAAAAATAGCCAGATTCACTGCTTTGGATTTCCCATCTGTTACCTTATCTATTTTGCGTCTACCATTCAAATCCATTTGAAATTCTTTTTAAACTTTTGTTACTTCTATTCTTTTGTTCAGTTGGGTTTTCTCCATTGAACCTCTGATTGCTAAAAAGGGTCATAAACATGCAGCTACATGGGTCTTTGGCTTCTCAGATTTTTCAGCGTTGAGGTTCTCAAATGGTTGGTTGAATTCGAGGAAAAGGTTTCATTTTAGGATTTAGATAAGCCCCAGATTCTATTTTTTCGTATGCTTCTTGTTTTAGCTTTGTAATAGAAGAATATGGGCGGCAGAGATGGATTTATATTTAGAGTGATCTTCTCCTGAATACATTGCTCCTATGAAGGTTTGAAAGTGAACCTGCAAGGGAAAAATATCGCCAACAAAGAAGTAGAAGAGAATGCCAACGATTTGGTTTGCTCTGAAAAGATCGCTCCACTGCAAATCAGAGAGCCATTAGATGTTCATGACCCAAAGGCCAAAAAAAAACTAAAATTTTAGCCCTTTCAAGGAATCTTTGGAGACCCCAACTCTGCTTGTTCTAAGCCAGCCTAGGCCTCTGGCGAGTGCAGATAGAAGTTTAAAATTCAAGGAATCCATGGAGTTCCAAATCTGAAGCTTAAAGCGTGAGTGCAAATAGAAGCTTAAGCCCCAAATCCTTCAATGGATCCAAGTCTTGATCTTCTTATTTCAGAGGAAAATGTTGTAGTTACTGCCAATGAGCTTAACAAATCACTCT
>QPKB01000009.1:13218165-13229878 GCA_003546025.1 Camphora micrantha | reverse complement strand
TTGCAGCTCAACTAGTTCAAGGGTTAAGCTTGAACAAGGACCTGTTTGTCTTGGCGCGGCTCGCTCTCAACTTGATAACGGCTTAACACCAGCTCAATTTACTTAACATTATATATTAGTAGCTGATCAAGTTCAAATCAAGCTCAGCTTGTTATTAACAATGGTATCATGAACAAGAAGCTGATTTCCATGCCTATTAGAAAGCTTGTTCAGGTCAACAAGCTTGAGCTTGGCTCATTAATAATTTAAATGAAAACAAACTGAGCTGAAGCTTGGCTCCTCCAGCTAAACTCAGTGTCAAGCTTGATTTCAAGCTCCACTCAACTCAGTTCAACTAGCTTTTGCATTGTACAACCATAGATTCGAAGTACCATCTGTATCTAACTTAAGATTTAACTGTCAACTCTCTTAAATGGGGCCAGGAAAGTCGCACTGATCAATCTTAATCTTCCCATTGATGGATAACTCTATGTGTGCTCATTCATTAGCCATTACTTTAGTTTCCTGTTGATGCAGGTAGTATTAATTAGATTATTTAGTGCACCAGATCACTGAACCTGTAGACACAAGTCACACAATGTCCAACCAGCTTTCAATGTTAGGTTTCCACAACTTACAATGTCATATGTGCTATTCAACAAACTAATTACTCTGATGGATCTCCATCATTAATCTTGGGCACCACTGCCAGTAGAGTACAAGATGAAATTTGCTTTAATCAGCTAATACTAACCATTCAACTAATGGATACTAAAATCAATGGTTGGGAAGAAAATAGCCCAACATTTTGACTCAAAAAAATTCTTATCAGACAAACCACCCAATTCATGTGTTATTTCGTATTTAGGGCACTGGTGTACTTTGCTTGTAGTCCTCCCAGTGCCATCTGTGGAACTTTGAGGTTTTGAGAATTGCACCCTACTGTTTTATGTAATCCTTGTACTTGGCATCTAAATGTAAATCATACGCTTCAACACTACTTATTTGTGAATGAGACATAATTAAGAATCTTATTATTGTCAATTAATGGTTGATTATAGATTAATTAAGGGGTTTTAATGGGAAAAACCCTCATATATGGGCATTGCATTGATTTGGACCCAATAAAAATGGGCAAACAAAAGTGGTCCCTTGGGCCATTTACGTGTTTTTTTTTTTTTTCCTTTTTTTTCTTTTTCTTTTTTTTTTTTTTTTGATGTTTTCGTTTTGTAATAGCCAATATTTTTTGTCATATTCGATATCGACTATCCAAAAACTTGCGCACCGCCTGCATCTCACCCTCTCCAGCGCCATAGGCATGGAGTGCATTACCTTCTCCTTTACACCATCACCTGCAGAACCTCACCTGAATGCAGCACCACAACACCCTTTCTTCTTCCTCCACTGCACTCCACTTGCATACTCCACCAAGTCATTTTTTTTCCTTTTTTTTCTTTTTTTTTCTTTCTTCTCCTTCTTCTTCTTCCTTGCCTTTTCTTCTTCCTCCACTGCACACCGCCTGCATACCCCATCGAGCCGTCTCTTTTTCTTTCTTCTCTTCTTCTCCATCATTTTCCTCCTCGCACTTCCTTTTTCTTCCACCTTTCCTAGCATCCCATTCCACTAACACACCTATCCATGTCCCTCTCCCTTTCGTTTTCTTTTCTATTCCATCCCCCACTTCTCTCCTCCTCCCTCTGCCACTGCACCTTGCATCGCCTTGCTGCCACTACACACTTTGCTTCCTCACCTGCGCACAGCACCGACCACACCAGCACCCGCCTCTTTCTTTCTTTCTTCTCTCCCTCTCTCTCTTCCTTGCACAACCCTCTTTGCACACACACTATCTTCTTCCTCCCTTTTCCTTTTTTTATTTCTTCCTTTCCCCTCTCCCCCTCTTCTTCTCCTTTCTCCCTGCACTGCCCTTTGCCACCCATTGCACTCCACGCCAGTGCATACCTCCTCCTTTCTTTTTCTTTCTTCCTTCTCCCTCTCTTTCCATTTTTTTTTTCTCTTTCTTTCCTCCTCTTCTTTTTTCCTTTCCCCCTCCTTTACTGCTGCACTCTGCCCTCACAACCCCTGCACACACCTCCATCTCCGTACATCTCATTTGCACACACCCACCAGCTTTCTCTTTCCTCCTTCCTCCTTCCTCCTTCTCAAAGATTGTTGTGAGATTGATTTGAGATCAAGATTGCAGAGAGCAGAGAGAACAGAGAGAGGAAGAGATGAATGAAGTCTTTGGGTGGCCTTGTGTATAAGCTCGATATCAATATAGCGTAAAAGACAAAAAATAAAAAAAAAAAAGAAACATAAAATTGAGGCCCCCTTCTTGTTTGCCCATTTTTATTGGGTCCAAATATATGTAATGCCCATTTATGAGGGTTTTTCCTGTTAAAACCCCTTAATTAACTATTGTACCATTTTTTTTAAAAATTAAATATTAAAAGAATGTTGAACTTTTCTTGCCATTTACCACCAATTTGATACCGGCAATTATTTGACTAGATTGTATATCAATGTGATTTTTAGTCATGTTTTTGTACATCGTCAAACAATGGTTTGATATGGTCAGGTACCAACCGTACATGATACAAAACATTGGCATTATGTAGAAAATATTGCAAGTTCAACCCAAAATAATGGTGAATACGAATATTGATCCTAACTTGTATGAAATGAATTTTACCAAATTTTTTTTTTTTTTTGTATGAATGAAATTATCACAACATGTTTGTTTGTATGAAGGGAGGAAAGTATTTTATCATTTAGTATCCTTTACTATAAGCTCATCCTTTTTTTATTTTCTCTTGATTTGACACTTTATTTTACATCCATTCCTCCCCACATGCAAACAATCATGCCCTTATGTCACGCATGGGAGGCGGACACAGCCAAAACCAAAATTCCAAACCACTTTAAACCCAACTCAGGTCAAACCCATACCGAACCTTCCCTCATGAGTGATTATTATGGTAATAACCGATTTAAACCCGATAAGCTCTTACCACCTGGGTCAGAGCAGCAATTTTCACTTAGCTGCCCAGGGTTCAAGTCTTAGCAGTAGGCATGCACGTCACCTCTTCCCTCATGTGCTGGTTCCCTTTCCACTAGTGTAGGTTTTCTTTCCACTTGTGGGCTCCTTTCTATCTAAATTGGTTATCTTACCGTATATGTGCAGTCTCTCTCTTGGACCTAGCACCCTTGGCTGGAGTAAAAAAAATAGACTCATTTAACCCAACTCATTGTCATCGTTAGGACAATAGATCTTTTTGTGGCATTTGTGAGAAAATCCTTAGACTTAGGGCACGTTACATAGCGTTATTGGAAAATTACGGACTTCCTCTTTTCCACATGAAACTTTTCCATATAATCGAGCTCATTTTACGCTTTTCCTTTACAAAATGACATTGGCACCAAACCGTTGAGAAATCTTCACAGAAAAAAGAAAAAAAGAAAAAGTACCCAAGTTCCTTGCATTTTTTTATATATAACGTGGGCTGCACGTGCCTTTACTTTGTTTATGAGAAAATTTATCTCATAGTCTTTTTCCCAAAATGAGCAATGCTTGAAAAAGCAAGTTTCTTTTTTCATTTTTAAAAGAACATTATGCCACATTTAACTAGTGAAATCACCCATAGTTTATGAAGTTCCACTGACTTTCATGTAAACGATCCCATGCTGTCATACGGCTGAAGATTATGCCCGCCTGTTTTTGGGCTTGTCAAATGTCACTTAATGGAAGTTCACCCAAAAGTTAGATCAATCTCTTTAAAAGCTAAAACATTAAAACACAAGAAGTGATAATGATGATTTATTTCATTTGATTGTGTGATAGAAGTCCCAACTTAGATTGTAGTGAAACTTGGCCATGCACAAATTTGGATGGCTTAATTTTAAGATGGTGCCTAACTAGTGACTTTTCATGCTTGCCAAAGAAATTGTGTTATATGATCCATGCTCAGGCTCAATAATTATTGTTATAATTAGGGAAACTCAATTATAAGTACATTTACGACGACTTCAAAATTAGCTTAATTTCTGGTTTCCGATCAGTTTAGAAAATTAAATCAACTGTGTGTTGTCATAAAAGAACATAAAAATCCTTAGATCTAACCTCAGTTATATTAAATGTTGGGCGATAATTCGAGATGGCCGATAAATCTGAATCGACTTAATTATGATTATTTCAGGTTATATCTAAAATGATATTTCTTAATCTTTTCAGAAAAAAAAATATGCCAAATCTCAACAACCAACCAAAACGTATCCTGAGTTCGAGAGTTGGAGTGGTAATTGATCTAATATGATTTCATTCTCGTGTCTTGTTTTGCCAAGCTCGGTACAACCAAAATAAGCCCTTTTTAGAATGATTTTGTCTTTCTTAAGATGATGAATGATTAAGATAAGACTCTTTGCACTTGTTGTCTGAATGATAACTACTTTTATATGAAGTCTCCTCTTCTCTATATCACAAATGCTCAAGCATAATACATTGATTCTAGAATGGGTTGATTTTATAAATTCTCACTATTTGAATTAAATTCTCATACATAAACAACTGTCATTTGTTGCCAGCATTTTCCACATAGACAGAGCCAAGTGAGGTTGCCTCAACTCTGATGTCAAGTGACAATGATGTGAGAGTGGTACTCCATGGTTGGACTGACCTATTGTATTTTTTTTTTATTTTTTTTTAACCACTTCAAAACGTAGGCCGTTTACTTCAATACACTATCTCAAAATCTTATTCTAATATGAGTTGATCCCACTATAAATTAGGCATGTGATATTTTTAATCAGATCTCTATCATATGGTAGGGCTAACTCTTACTAGAGAAAGAAAATCACGAAATAGACAACTATAGAGAGGGTACCAGATATTCAATAAGCAGATTGCGGACCCTACTGTGGAGAGGAAAAGCATGAGTGAGACACTCAGGATTTGGACTCCTAGCTTGCATTGTCATATCATTTACACCTTCACCATTCACCTCATGTGACTTGATGAATGACTTTCAATGATTTTAGGGTTTTCTTTGGATATCATTGAAATTCCTCACTTATTCATCAACTCGGAGAATTCCCGTAAGAATTGCTTTTAACCAAAAAAAAAAAAAAAAAGAAAGCCCTTAAAAGCCGGCCTTAACTTGATAACTGGAGCTCACCTCTGAAATTCAAATGGCCCCATGTCAGGCATGTTATATTAAAACATTCACATAACTTCACATAACCTGATCACTCCTACAGTGTCCCAATCCCAATTAATGGGAGACACTGTTAGGTTTTTCACTAGTGTGGGCTCTAGTGGCATTATCTTTTTAAAATTTGGGTTTCATACCCCACTGGACCTAATTCTTGACCTAATTATCATTTGAACATGAAAATGTGGATCCGGCCCACACTTGTACCTTCCGGGCCGAGTCGTCGATAGCCAGCCGCGGACGGGGGCCCATTAACATCCATCCAACTTTCCAAGCCAGTGTTTCTCATCTCAAAATTAGTAGTAACCACATGTGCATGTCACAGTTGCCGGATTGAACATTAGTCTAACCTAAATGAACTTTCACTATGCTTCCAAAAGAAAATCTGATCTAATGAGTGACATGGATCGTTTGATGGGATGGTTTGATAGCTCCACCATGTCCAAAAAGTTGCCCACTGATGCCCCATAATCAGGCTTCTGTTACAGAGAAATGAGAATGAGAGGAAAAGGGGCATGCGTTTACATTGGCTCTGTTTCATTCACATCTAAAATTTCACACCAAATCTGCCCCTTGCTTGGCTCTTTGGCTTTGTCGGGTTACAGTGCGAGTCTGCCACTATCTAATATTTGACATGCTGGAACATTTGTACTTAACACTACTTTACATGTTGTATTAGTGATCCAATGGTGTGTTGGTAAAAAAGTAGTTCTAAAAGCTCTGCTGGTTTCGAATGTTCTGTGGGAAACCTTGAATCTTGTGCCATGAAAATTCAAATTTCTTAAAGCCGGCCATTTTAAATTAACTAGAAATAGTAGATGGAATGCTTCAAATTCAGAATAATCCGAAGGTCACTGTTTGACAATCAAATTTTTAGGAAAAGATATTTTTGATTTTCCTAAAGTTGTGGTAAATTTATATTTGATAATTGTAAATTCATGAGGATATTTGGACAAATAAAAATCTTCATTTGTTAAGATCTTAAGATCCGACCACCCCCCATAAGAGTTGAAAATCATCACTTAAGTGAATTTGTACATCGAACCCTATTTTTCTCTGCGTATATGCATCGATACACACCAATATCAAGTGAAATCGTCAATTATACAAATTTTCATCAAAGAAATTCTTTTTTCCAATAGTAGTGAATAATCATCATATCTCATTTGAGGCTTCTCAATGGTGAAATTTAAGAAACTAAGATTTTTGAAATCTTTTAGATATATATTCAAGATCTCGTCATAGAAAAAAAAAAAAAAAAAAAGTGGTTAAGGGCACATTTGTATAATGTCCTTTTCGAAAAAAGACAGGTGGATTTTCATGTATCATCTCTTTTTTATTTTGTCCTAGTGGATTTCCTCAAAGGAAAGTGAAATGGAGTGATCCACCTTTGATACTTTTGCAACAAAAGTCATTTCCATCACGGAGGTGGGAAAAAACATAAACTTTTTGTATTGATACATGCTGCACAAACATGCATTGAATTATGTAGGTTATCTAACATATGGTTTGCCCAGCCTACCCAGTGATCTCGAACTCCATAATTGAAGCATGGATCAAAGACATGGTATCTCCCCTCTCTAAGACGGCCAAGCATTGAACATGATCGTTGCTTAATTGGTTTTTCATTTTCTATGGTCACCAAGTAGGGGAAAAGTCTAGCTTTAATCGATAATCCATTTAAGGATTCATCACACTCAAAATGCACAGTTAATCTTAAAACGTGGCAAGCTTTTGTAGTGATAAAGGCTTATTTGGTTGAGTTACCAACTTAGTGACACGTCGGCATGTTGGTGAGTCCATTAGGTTGTTGTACTTACATTATTATGTATTACACATCCGTAAAAAAATTACTTTATTTTAACTTAATCTATTTGTCTTCAATAGCTACCTTGGAGGAAAGCATATATTTTTCTTTGAATCTTTGTAGTTTGTGTCATGTGCAAAAGATATTTCATTTGAAAAATCATCAGCATACTGCAAAAATGTTGGAAATAACAACCAATCTTCTAACACAATCACTTGGCACCTAATGAAATATCACATTAGACTCGAATCCCTCCCTTACTTCGATAAGTAGTCATTTGTGCTCTTTTAACACAATAAGTTACATATATAACCTACTTCCTAAATATAAAACTCAAGTTAAAGTTATATTTTTAGATAAAATTACACATCAAAAGCATTTAAATTCAAAACTCTACACATCTTTAAAAAACGTAAAAAAGCAACCACATTATTCACTAAAATATAAAAAAAAATTTCTACTTTCACATACAAAAAGTCAAAATGATTCTTAAAACAACAACAAAAAAAAAACTATCATCATAACCCACTTCACTATATTTTTTATTCTTTATTTCAAATCAACTTTACTTCACTTGACTTTATTAGTAAATGCCAAAATGGCTCTAAATTAAACCAATATTGAACATTTTTAATGAAAGCGACCAAAGTACGTTAACTAAAAATTATTTAAATAAATGTTATGATGAATGCGTCCAAACTTGAACTGCCCCTCACCGTTCATAATCAGCAGCACACACACTCTTTCTACAGATATAGGCCAGAGCAGTCACCATTTATCCCAGTCATAAGAAAGCAAAAGAAGACAAACGATAACTCGCATGTTGATAAAATTTATACTTGGCTTGACCAACGCGGTGTGGGCCCCATTGCACCCTCAAAGTGGGGGCATCATCCATCCGTCCATCTCTTACAGGCGTGGAAGAGAAAAACACACCCAAAATTCCACAAGCGACACCACAAACCGCCAACGCGACGTTCGTGTGCAAGACCACAGCCACAACAAAAACCACCACATCCCCCGGGCCCACACTTTTGCAGTACACCCAGACCCCGACAGAATATATTCGAGAAAAAAGAGACTGGTGGGCCATGAATGTGATCACATCAAAATCCGAGATGGGTCACACAGTACGACCCAGGTGCACCTACGTAAATTACAGGCAAATTGAAGCCCATTTCCATCACTCTCACTGCACGTCCCCATCCATCTCCATTATTTTTCCAGTGTCTGTGATGGATCGACTTATATATAATCAGAACAGGCAGAGTTGTTAACCTCCCCCAAACCCTTTTTCCTTTGTTTGCGGTATATAAACAAACTGATAGAAACAGTCCCAAAAGATTCCCACGCTTTCTTTCAAACAAGAGAAAGAAAGGAAAGGAAAGGAGAAGAAAAGAAGAAGCAGCAACAGCTTCAGAAGAAGCACAAGGAGAAGTAATCCTCTCACGTCACATCCTTTCCGAACTCTCTAAACTATTCTCAATTCCTGTATCCTCAATCCGATCAGAAGAATCATCTCCTTCTCTCCTTCTCTCTCTATCCCTCTATGTGTAATGTGAATAGTACTGAGGAAAAGATGTACGCCGATCACGTCCCTCGATGGAAGGTCAGCCTCCGATCCGCCGGTGCGTATCTGGATAACGCTCCCGGCGCCGAAACGGGGCTCCAAGGTCTCGATTTACACCACCCATTCTGCATTTCGGTGTCCGTCGGGTCTTCATTTGGGTCTAATTTAGGCTTTTATAAGGGAATTTTCGTGTGATGCATTGCAGAATTCCATGTTGCAGTTGGGAATTGGGGCGGCGGGCGGCCGGAGTACCGTCGAGTTGTACCCCGCGTGCGGCCGGGAGGCCGGACTGCGGCTTCTACATGCCAGCCAATGGATTCTTAGGTTACGGCGTCGGTGACGATATAACCATCACGGATTGCGGGGCAACGGTATCGTTCGGTTCCCTCTGTTGTGATGGTTTCTAGGCGTATTTGTTGGATCTTTTGATCTGATCTTTGGTGCATTTGGTTGTTGTTTTGTTCCCTTGAATTGCATCGTCTGGATTCGAGTGATTCGTGGTGCAATTTGATATTTGCAAAATCCCCTTTTGTTGCTCAGTTTCAATGTTTGGGATGATGCGAATCTCTGAAAGTTGGTTTTGAGTAGTTGGGATACCTGATTTTCCCCAGTTGGTATATAGAATGGAGGGTTTGTCGTTTTGCCAAAATTTGTCAAAATGGATATTGGATTTGGGGTGCATCAAACGATTATTTATCGTGGGATTGATTGGATGTATGCGAGTAAGATGTAGTGCTTGGTACTTGATTGGAATTTTGCTCTGCCTCTATTATAGAATTTAGAATGGGATGCTGTCGCAGGTCACTGAGCTTGTGAGAAAGTGGTGCAGGGGATATCCGAAGAGGGTGGGCCAACCTGTATCATTATTTCTCTCATTGATCGGCTCATTAGACACCAATGTAAAACAATGTGACGCGTGAAGTTTTAGCATCTTGTTTTGTTGAATGTGATGTTCGGATCACACCTATTATCCCTAGGCAGGAACAGTAAATTGGCTGAAAGAGAGTAAATGTTATGGTCACATGTTTCGATGTGTATCCTTGGTGATGCAGCAAAAATAAAAACTGCATCAGATGGCGACACATCTTTTTCATGTTTTTCTGCTTGAAGTTTTCTGTTAAGAGCTAGCTTGAATATATAATATTCTTTGGACATTGTTGCATCCAGCTTGTTTTTTCCAGTTATCAAGTACAAACTTTAGTTGCTTTGTGTGCATGAAGTTCGAACTCGTTAAATAAATTATTGTTTCAGTTGCTATTTAAACAGATTGATCAGTGTGGTCAAGTTCTGAGTATCAGTGCATGTATGTGTGGCTGCAAAGCAATGTGTTAGAGAATATAGACACTACTTCATTGATTGGCATTGTGTCATTTTCCTTGATTAGTGTTGTTTGGCGGACACACATTTTCCATGCTGTGTAGTCGGACCTCATATTAGATAAACGATATATTTCATCTATAGACGGGATTTATAGCTTTAGGATAACACCTGATTTCATGGGAACTAATCATACTATTTCATACTGATGTGTATTTATTTTAACGTTTTGGACTAATGTACGGTATTTTATGATGGGATTTGTAGCTTTTAGGGTAACTTCTGATTTCACAGTAACTAATGATACTACTATTCATACTTATTGTTTTTTTTTTTTTTCTGGACTAATGTGCAGTATTTTATGAAGACCGGGACTTGCAAATTTGGTTTTCTTCATGCAAGTACACCACCGAGACACGGAGGTTTATCCATCAAGCATGTTTCATTTAATTAATTACGGATACCCACTACGACCGTTTGTATCTTTCTGCTTCATCATAAAGCATGTTTTTCTTATGATGTTCTTCTGAACTTTCTGAATGATCTTAAACTAATGTGCATATCATATATTTATGGTTTTTTTTTTTTTTTCGGTGTGGTCGATAGGGTTTTAGAAGAATTTTCCTTGAGAAATTCGATTGATGTATTTAGATTAATTGATTTATAATGAGTTTGGTTGATAAATTTTATTGTACAGGATGAGAAAGAGTGCCTCTATTATGTGAAAACAGGCACTGCCATTCGGTGTAGCATGTAATTCCCATCATCCGCAACCGCTTGGTATTGAGATGCCATCATCTGCACCTACATTTATCCTACGGTGCAGGCCCTCCGTTCCATCACCTTCAGTTTACTGGCTGGCAAGTTGGTACGAGCCACCCTAATGCCACCTCATATGTCCAAGGGCCTTATCCAGTGCTGCTTTCTCCAGGGTCGTGCAGTATTCAAGGCTGAAGCATTACCTGTGAGTGAAAACTATATTTCTGTAAATGTTAAACGATATTTCTGTAATATAGCCTTAATTTTATTCCAAATGTAATCACCATAGATTTTCCATGATCATTGATAGAATCCATCATTATGTTCCTCAAGCTTTGTGTTATGACACGTGGGCCACTGGTTCTGTGATTCCAAACCATTTGACTCAATGGATCTCAATATTTGATGAAATGACTCAACAATAATCCAAATCGAAGATCGTTGCTAGCCTATACTATGCCTTTTTTTCTGTTTTTTTTTCCATTTGTCTCCTGGAAAAGATTTTTGTGGACCGACTAAACACACACACAGAGGATGTTTACAGACAATATATCTTCAGCTTCCATCAGATTAACGTCTTGATCACCAAAAACATGGCCCCCGCTTTGTACATACCAGAGCTTCTGGATACTCTGAATATCCTGGGGATACATAGTCATAAAAATCGATTGCGATGGAATGTGCTCAAGTAATTGGGCATTTCTTATTCCATTGATATTTCATGTGAAGCAGGCCACCTGCAGCCCAGCAGCATCCCCTGGTACACAACACGCTGTAGGAACAGGCTTGCTGTATGGGTTAACACAGCAGTTATCTCCTTCGGCACCTGCATACCCAGGACCTTTTTCGTCTGTGTCTTCAGCGGCTGGACCTTCAACTAGTAGCCAGAAGGGAAACATGTTCCCAGAAAGGCCTGGCCAACTGAATGCCATTCCTAACAGAGAACAAGGGATTGTAAATTTGGGCTCTGCGTGTAGATACCATCAATCCACGGAGTGGAGTATGGCAAAAACAACTTGTGCTCTTAACATGTCGAGGGCTCCTCACTCCGGTAATGCATTTCGGATTATATTTTTG